>JAHEWK010000042.1:0-245569 GCA_020740775.1 Ilyonectria destructans | reverse complement strand
CCTAACCCTAACCCTACCCTAACCCTAACCCTAACCCTAACCCTAACCCTAACCCTAACCCTAACCCTAACCCTAACCCTAACCCTAACCCTAACCCTAACCCTAACCCTAACCCTAACCCTAACCCTAACCCTAACCCGGTCGTCTGGTGCACTAAACCCTAAGTTCTGTCGCTTCGCTCCCCCTGCCGGGTGCTAAACGGAGCGCTCTCGCGCTCCCGCCGGGTCGTTTTGCGAAGCAAACCGCACACGCACAACCCTAACCCTTAGTCCTATCGCCTCGCTCCCCCTGCCGGGCGCTAAATGGAGCGCTTGCGCGCTCTATCGGGTTCTCTTACTTTGCAAAACCTATAACTCTAACCCCTCTGTTGCTTCGCTCCCCCTGCCGGGTGCTAAACGGAGTACTCGCACACTCCCCCCCCCCGAGCCTGAAACTGACTAACTGCTTCTCTCCCTGCTTCTTCCCTTATACTCTGCAATATAAAACCTCCTTCTAACTAACCTTTGCTCACTCTCTGTTGCCCTGTCAACTAGCTACAACACAGCCCTTTTCTCTTGTCCTTCCCTTACAGAAACCACTAATAAGTAAGAACTCCTAAAAGTCCTCCCTCTACAGCACTCCCCCTAACCTTTTCAACCACACCTCACCCTAACCCTCGCTGCCACACCTCACCCTAACCCTCGCTGCCGCACCTGCCCCTAACCTTTGCTGTCTCCCCTAACTAGTTCTATTTTCGCTTTAACTTCTGCTACTACCCCCTCTTTGAGCCTTCTCGCTCCTCCTTATTTTATTTTAACCCCTTTTAAACCCTCGCCAACTTACTCTGCCCGGCCTGTTACCCCTTGCTTGCACTCTCTCTGCTCCCTTTACTGCAGCCCTGACGCTCATTTGTTGCCTTTATAACCCAAATAATCTTATTTTCATCTACCAGTATACAAAAGCCCCACACATCATTTACTTCCTACTTGTCTCTTCTCTTATAAGACTCCCTTATCTACCCTAACAGACACCCAGAAAGAAGCTTGCCTCTTCCACTACCCTTTCACCTCCTTAGCCTCATATCTTAAGTCTTCCAGCAAGCTTCACAGCTTTATCTTCTAGCTTCTACACACACCCAAGTTTATTTATCTCTCCCACCTTAGCCTACTGTCCCCTTAGCCTTATTACTCTGTCCGTACTGCTACTCTTAAGCCCGCCTACTTTACAACCCAAACAAGTAGCTTTTTCTTTTTTAATCTTTACTAGCACTTGACCAGTCTTTCTTTACTCTCCCCTCCTTTCCACCTTAAACCAGACCCGTGCTGACGCCAACAGCAGCTCTATATCTGCTTCTCTCCATCCTTCTGCTTAACAAGCACTATGCCTCTGCTAGTTATTTATTCGGCGTTTCCTCTCCAGCCGCTATATACTTTTCTTTTGTTCTTGTTACCAATCTTCTTCTAACAGTTTGTTTTGAAACGCACTAAATATAGTAACCCTCTTGCTCTTTTTTTCTTTTTCGGTATTATAAAACTTACCTTTTCTAATAACTTCTATAATTCTTTTATATTAGCAGCCTACAAGCTTACTTATTTAGCTTCTATTAGCTCCCCACTTTTCTACTTCTTTTTATATTCACTCCTCAACTAGAAAAGTACCTCTTTCTTCAACCACACTAATAAAACTACTGCCTTAGCTTACCTTCCATATCCCACAACAGACAAACATCTGCAACTTTAAAGTCCCGCATGCAACACTCTCCCACTAACCCTTTTAACTACTACTCGCTCCAATCTTTACCGTCTTACGGTTTTGCCATTTACTAGCCACTCTTACAAGCTTTCTGGCTGCTCTCAGCCGCCCTTTCTTAACTTACCTCTCTTACTTCTTGTATTTTATTCCTCAAAATTTCGCTAACTCTCTTTATATTATCTGCTCGGCTATTTCTCGTCTTATTTACTTCTACAACTTTTTTCTCCTCCTTTAATGCCTGCTATTCTTAGCCCTTCCGTGCTGTTTGTCTTTCAGTCGGCTCAGCTCCTCACCTTACCCTATAGCACACTGCACCACTTGTTCTCGAGCACTGCGTTGCAACTCTGCACTCGGTAGTATTCTTATTGCTTTATACCCTTTAACTCTTAATATACTGTGTCTTGTTTATATTTGCGCTCTCTTTTTGCTTACCCTATCTCACTCCTCCTATATACCTCGCCTGCCTTATTTAAATACCAGATACTATTTAGCTGTAAATCTATTTCAGTATTAATATATTTATTATATTCCAGATCTTTTCTCTATAGTTATTAAATCTAGCTTTCTATTTCTGTCTGCTCTTTTCTGCTTATAAACTGTATATTATGCTATTAAGATCAGCCTTTTAAGATAATCTCCCCTCTGTTTAGCAGTTCCATCTACAATTAGCTTAATTTATTAAAACCAACCTATATAATACTGCTAAATCTTATATCTATATACTCAAACCTTTCTTTAATCTGTAAATAACTTTATTAATTTATTATATCCACTACTTTCTACCTTTTTTCACACTGCTATAAAGTGTGCTATCTGTGCCGTAATCTACAAGTCTAATCTCATCTCACTCTGCTCATACCCTATATCATATTAACAATACTACTATTTTTTTCATTTATTCACTACGCTATTCATATAACTAAAATTTAACTATAACGGAATAACTTAATACTATATATTTTATGCCCTTACGATTCCTTTTACTTTTATTACCTATTTTTTACATCTCTCTTCTATATACTACTAAAGCTATTCTATCATTTAATATCCTACACTAGAATTACACTAAGTTAATCCTATCCTCCTTCTATATCTCCATATCCACTAAGATTCCGCATATTATATCCTCAAACTATTACTAGTCCTAATATACTTATACTATACATATCATAAATGCATATCCCTAGCCCTTTTCGAAGTAGTACTGAAGAATTATATCCCTTATAATAAAAACCTCCTTCCCCCGCCTAATCTATTCGATTGCCCTTATACATGCTTTTTGTATACCTTATATACAATTGCTTCCCATAATACATGCATGTTCGTCCCGTTCGTCCCATGGAACTGAACTCGCCCTGCCAACCACTTATACCACTCCGCTCTGTCATCTACATCGATCTCGAACTTCATCATCACCCAATGCTTCATCGACTCATTACCCATCGGCAGCAATACAACCGGAAGCACTTTGTCCATATACATACAGCCTTCGCCCTCTCCAGCGCTTTTGCGGACTTCCTCGCACCAGTCAGACGGCAGCTTGCAACGGAAACAACACGAGTTCCCGGCAAACCGAATCTTCTGGCGTATGCTATTATACGACTCTCCCTGCATCGGGTCGCACTGCTCTCCTGGTTTCTTATGCTTCTGGGTGAATGATACCGGCTGGCCAACCGGTGTTCTTTTGCAGTTCCATATGTGGCATATTGCACACATGTCTTGCACCTCATCCAACCAACGCATCAGAGTACTCACTTTCTCTCCCTCGGACTGATTGAAAGCCCTCCATACTCTTTCGCTTGCCTTCCCCTCTGTTCTTGTACTCGATTCTTCCGTCTGACCTGCGCTCTGCTCCTGCTCCTCCTCTTCCTCCCCATCTTCTCCACCCTCAACCGTCGGCTGGCACCGGTCACACGGAATGGCGTTTGCTATATCAGCACATGCTTCGCCAACCACCCCATCCATAAATGAAGACAATACTTCTCGGCGACACCCGGGGCTTTTAACAAACATCTCCATCTGATATCGGTTGATACGGTCCACTCGGTTCGTACCAACCTTCTCATACGGTGTTGACCCGTCCTGCACAATCACCGAACGCACTACCTCGCCGTCCCGCCGCGCCCCTCGTCCTGTCTGCTGCACGAAGTCAACCAGTCCATACGGCAACTCTGCGTGTATGACCGCCACAATACCGCCAATGTCGATGCCTGTGCCCAGCCCCGTTGTCGCCACGATCCACCGATGCCCGCCTCCGGCGGCCCATGAAGCGCGTGCCTCGTCCTGGGCTGCCTTGTCCATGTCGCCATGGTGCGCGTCACATCCAATCTCTGCGGCTAGCGCTACGCATTGCGCCTTTGACCGGCAATATACAATGCCCTTCTGTCCGCTCATCATGGTCGATCCGATTTTTCGCACCAGTTCGACCACCCGCGTATCCACGGCTCCGGGTCCCGCCTTGATCTGCTCCACTTCGTATCGGCAGTTCACCTTTGTTGTCCGGTCCCGAATGATCTTGGCAGAACCAGCTAGTAGCTCTTCGCGGAACCAGCGTTCAAATGTGACCGGCATTGTCGCAGTGAGCAATACAATCGGGCTCTCAAACCGGGTCAATCCCTTTAACTCGGTAAGCTTCACCCGGTACGACACATCCGTAATGGCCGTATGTGCTTCGTCGATGAAAATTCGCCGCAGCAGCCCATCAGCCCGAAGCCCATCGACGTATGCCAGAAAGCCCGGGTTAGACACGGTGTCGGCACTTACGACCACCATCCGCGCCGCCCTCGGCAAGCTCTCCCTCTTGGAGTTTGTTGATGGCCGGAACTCGATCACATCCACGCCCATCCGCTGCGCCCGGTCGACCAAGTCTGCCATCAGCGCGGCGAATGGTACGACTACTATGCTTGTGCCGCCGCCGTCATGCATAATAGCCGGAACCATGAACAGCAAGCTCTTACCGGCACCAGTTGGCAGTACACATATGGCTGACTGCTCTCCGTGCAGTGACAGAATCGCTTGCATGCTCTCCCTCTGCTTGACCGACCGCCATGTTGATGTTGGGCCCATTAACATCCGTAGCCCGTCGGCCATCTGTCGCTCAATTTCTTCCTCATCCGGCGCTGTCTTGCTCTTCTTCCTTGCTGCAGCCGTTCCGTCGCTTGGTGCCTTGCGCTTCCACCCTGCCCGGGCCTCGTCTCCTTCCATCAAGAACTGGTGCCACAACTGGCTGATTCCCCGATAATTTGCGATCATCTCGGGCGATAACCGACCTGGCATACCGACGTGTATGGCGTAATGTAGCCGCGCCATCTTCGTGCTGTGCGTGCTCTGTAAATCCCACACGATGTTCCAGCTGCCTCTCACATCGAGCGCCTCGCCTGTCATCTGGTCCATCTCCATGCCGTCCTCATCGTCGTCATCGCCGGCCATGCCCTCGACTTGCTTTATAACCAGCCCTCGGATCTTCCGCCCAAGTTCAATCGCCATCACGCGGTACCGCCCAACGCCGAGCCTTATCTTGATCTCCGCCTGCAGCAGACGCGTCATGATCGAGCTGAGTCTTTCCGTGTCCCAGCAATTCGAGTTGCCGTTTCTCCATAAGAATTCCAAGCACTTCTCCTGCGGTTCCGGTAGCTTGCATTTGCGTCGCAGCGTCCTTTCTGCCGGCAGAAGCCACACGATGTATGCGACCATCATCCGTCCGATACGGTCGGGCAGAAACCGGGCTGTCTTGCGGCCGGTTCCGCGGATCGCCTTCATCTTGTCGCGGTCCGTTACGAGCATGACTTGTCCATCGTATAAAAAGACATTACGCAGCAACTGCCACGTATCACAGTGCCGTAATGTTGCCGTTTCCGGCCCGCGCCCTGGCTGCCCTTCCCAGATGTGCGTGAGCAGCATCAATTGTTCTCGAAACACACGCAGCCGCTGCATCCACTTCCGTACGCCGGCCTGCTTCCACTGGTTCTTCTTCTTGTCAAATATAGATGCCTCCATAGAACGCATAACCTTGCCCGGCCCGGCGTCTAGCCACGCGTTCTTGTCGTTTGTCGCGAACGACTGGCCGGCGCCAAGCCGCGACGTGCTATCGGCGATCCGCGTCATGTCGATTCCGGGCCCAATACGATCCCATGTACCGCCTAGCATCTTGTTCAATAAGTCGTCCGCCTGCACCATGATCTTGCAAGCCGCCCGCTGGAAGTCACGCACTAGCATGTGATCCCCGTTATGCACCAGCGCCTCGTCGTCGTCAGACCAGCGCACTGTCGGCGGCCCCCCCGTCTTATTGCGATGTCCCTTGCCATACGCCATCCAGTTGATGATCTTGCTCATCACTGTATAAGTGCCTATGCACATCCACGTCTCGTGCTCCTGCTGGAACCGATCAAGCGCCTCTACTCCCACATGCTCCTCCTCCGGCGACACGTCCTCGAATCCGGCCTCCAGAAAAAAGAGTCGGGCAAGCCATGATAGCGCTGCCAGTACACCTGTAAAGAGATACGCCTCCGTGTAGCCTAGCGGGTGCCTTCGGATGCCCGTTGCCGCGCAGAAGCACAGCATTGCGTTGCTATACATATCGCCGCCTACACGCACCTTGATGGAAGCTATCATGAATCGAAACACGGCTTGGTCGAGCGCTTTCGTCTCCATAGCTGCTAATTCGCGGCGTCCTGGCCTTCGCTCTCTGCCGTCCTCGTCGTCGCTCAAGCTTTCGCTGCTGGTATCATCGTCTCCGCTAAAGAAGCCGCTATCATCGTGCAGTTCGGTTTGTCCGACAATATCGCCTAGCTGCTCGTCCTCTAGCTCGCGGGCTACATCTGCCATTAAGCTCCATTGCTCGTCCGTGAAGTGCATCGCCAGTCGTGTTGCCGCTTCCTCGCGACCCATTTCGTGTGCCCGCCAGCAGAACTCTAAGTAGCGATGTCCGACAGACTGATAGCTGGCCCGCGACTTGTCTTTTGCTGTACATCCGAATGGCAAGCTGTTTGGTTTCCCTGGCTGGATGCCGTGAAGACACTGCAACGTCTCCTTCGGTACGCCTTCTAGTCGCCAGCTGCAGCGGTCTACCTCTCGGTCGAAGCTCTCGTTTAGTCGCGTGAGTAGCTGCAGCTCTCTCGTAGCCTTTTCATCCTCGGGGACTCTTGCCTTAACCTTGCTGGCCTTTGCTCGTATCCCCTGAGCCGCATCATGGATCTCGGTCAGACTCCGGTCCCCAAAGTGCCTCACCCACTTCATTTCCTTCACCCAAGTCGAGTCGTAGTCAATGCCTTCCTGCCTGTCACCGTGCTCGTTTCTCTTGGTGTCCTCCTCCAGTAGCTCGGCCTTACTGTCGGCGATCATCCTATCCATAATGCTATTTGTCGCTGCAGACTCCAGTGCCATTATACTGTCGCTATGGCCGTAAGCTCTAACGATCCAGTATCTCGCGCGCCGTATTGGCGTCCATGTTTGTAGTTGTACGGCGCTGTATTTTGGTCCGTCGGAGCTATGTTGTGACTCTGTCCAGTGATGGGTTACGTTCTTCTGTGATTGTGTTACATAGCGGCATGCATTGCAGCTGAACCCGCTATGTACGTCAAGAATGGGAATCGGTTCGCTCCAGTCGGCTGGTAGTTCAATTGTAGCTGGATTGTTCAGTGAGTCTACATCGACGTAGTCCGTTATATCCCTAAGCAGTTGTCCCTTTACCTGATGCATACGACTAAAGTGAGTCTTGACGCTAGCACCTGGGTTCACAGCATGCCGGCATATCTTACACAGCAGAAGCTGGTGCTCGTCGATGAGCGTCGCATATTCGTCCATTTTTATGTTTTTGCATGTTGCTGGTATGGTATTGCGGTATTTCCAGCAATACAGCAGATTTATGAGTACCTCACCTTTCTTTTTTTAATATCGCGTGCACTACGCGCTATGGACGCGACGCGGATAGAGTTCAACGATTAGGAACTCGTTGAACTTCCTACACAGATTTGCTATGGTTTAGCTGCTAACCCTTAACCCATAGTGGGGCTAACCCTAAACCATAACCAATCAGCATGTGCGCCTGGCGTATTGGAATCAGGCGTAAAAGCTCGGACCACATAACCCCTGTCTACACCAAGTTTTTACGTCTAACATCCTTCCAATAAAGCCTAGGGAGGAAGGGAGTGGCCGAGACGTTCAACTCGTTCCTGGAGAGTGTGGGTGTGTTCGGGTTCGGCAAGTTCGTGAGAATTTGGGCCTAGTTTTGAGCATGATGATGTAAGTAACTCTGCACTCGAAAGAGTCGGGTAGGATGATGACTTACAGTCGCATTGATAGCTAAAGAAAGTCCGAAGTACGCGATCATACACGTCGCTCTGCGCGCGTAGAAAATCGGGGCCGCCGGCAGTATCCTGGTCGTGGATCGCTTGGAGAAAGCCGTCGAGTATTGGATCGTCGGGCCCAAGTGAAGGCGAGACTGATGGGACGAACCAGTCTGGTGAGTCCGATGTTGACGAAAGAGAATTTCTCGGCTGGGATGACCGACCGTCTTGCCGAGGAAGTGGTGCTGAGGTCGTCGGTTGTGACACGGCATTGATGTCGGACGTGGAGCTCTCGGAATCATCACCATCGTCATCCTCGATATGAATGGGCGAAGCAGTTGGAGATGAGGGGAGGGGAGCTGTCTCAAGCTCGGGCTCGGGACCAGATTGGTTTTTATCAGACCAATACTGGATTTGGGCGGGAGGAGATGACGGGGTTGAATCATCACGTAAGGTCAGGGCAGAGAATTCGACGGTAGGTGGCAGCTCTTGAGTGACCGCAACATTCTGAACAATTTGTTGTGCCCTTACAAGGTGCTGTTGGTCGCGGTGTCGTTGGACGCGGAGACGCGTTCGCTTACGCGGTGATATAGCGGGGTCTATTCGGGGACGGCCAGGTCTAACGCTCGGTTGCTCATCTGATGAGGATGGATCCGAATCCGGAATTTCGACTACAGAGATTTCTTCTCTTTCGTCTTGTCCGGCCGCATTCGACCGGTATGTGGCTGCAGAATATGCTGCCGCGACATCATGGTTGGGATTAGGACATGTGGGCTTGTCGATCGGTCGTGTTGATGCTTGTGGTCCCGCGGACGCTTCCGGTCGCAGATCCGTTTCGTTCGCTACAGTTGTCGGTTCGGGAACTGTCGAGATCGGTCGATTAGCGATTCGTGGGCTTCGTCGACGGGTGATTGACAGCGGTTGCTCGTCGATCGGGTCTAGGGTAATATGGTTGCGCTGGTCCCCATTATCTGCTGACTATTAGCCCGCGAGCCCAAGCGAAAGTATAGACAAAGGAGAGGCATGCTAGAAATGATAATGTCTTCTTCTGCAACTGTTTCGGGGAGTGGGTCGCTCGAGCAGGTAATTAGGCGAGTATTATTTGAGTCGTCAAGATTTGGTTGGATGTTGTCCGCTTGGTTGTTTGGGCGAGCCTCTGAACGACGTTTTTTCGCCCGCTCCCGTTCACGTTCAAGCTTATCTGCCTTTTCCTTTGCGGTGAGCGCACGGCGACCCATTTTGGCACGTAGGGAAACAATATTATTTTTTACAGTAAAGAATGGTGTTTATTGCAATGAATAGAGCTGACGATCCGGTTTGCCTACCGGCTCTACCTGTTTGTTTATCTTCATTGGGTATGTTTACATCATTTGAGATAAAGTGTATCGCCTGCTCTTTTTGCTTTTCTTTCACTCCTGTTGATGATGTAGAATAAGCACAACGACAACTGCCGAGTCAAGTGATTGGTTCTCCTCGTAAGGGGATGGAAGATTAAAATGAAGAGGCGCAAGTTGGCAGGGGTGGGAACTGCCCAGACAACGTCAACTGCCGAAATCGAATGCCAAACCTCGATGGATCCAGCATGTTTTTCGTCAAGGTCGAGTTCTGGTCCAACACAGCTCGGGCAAAAAATAACGGGGGAAAAACCGGCATACCCGGCAGTCGCTTGTATGTTGATGAGGATGCTCACTGTCTCCTCGATAGTTTACCCATCTAATCCCCAAGGTCGATTGCTGTCGTTGAAAGCGATCCTTTTGCAGTGGGTCAAGTTCGACATGGCTTGTGTTAAGCAATTGAGGGCGTATCGAGTCTCGACCATCTGTTCCTGGTCTTTCCAAAGCGCGAGATATGCGTCTGCGTCTAGTCGACTCAAGCGATCATCTTGCGGTGATCTGGCACCTGCACCCTCAGTACTAGACGCCGTTCTCTTCACATTTTCCTCGTACGGACTAAATGGAGGCTCTATGTCTGCCAGGTCATTTAGAGGTAAGAGATGATAGGCGCAGATTCCCAACGTCTCAACATGGCGAGAAAAAGTGGCATGTTTCGATATGTCGACGAGGGTGTCTAGGCTTCGTCGTTCAAACATGACCTGGCGCGTCTGGAAATAAATGCGAGCAAACAGAGGGGGCGCTCTGTCGTAAAATTCCTTGCATGTCCGTCGAATAGGGAGGAGGTCCAGTGATGGAAGCTCCGCAAATATCAGGGTACTTATCTCGGCGGGGAGATGAAGAATAGAAGCCATCGCACGTCATCTTGTACCCGGTGCTGATGACTGAAGGACGACTTTGCTCCCAACCCTGAGCTTCACGAGCGCCCGTGTCTCGTCTTCAGGGTTGGTCGTACAGAGTGGGGTCACCGTCCGCGGTTATTCTCAATCGTATTGGCTCGAGGAATTCGTTGTGGATACCGTCCGCGTTTAAACGCAATGACATTGGTCGCCGCTAAAAGCCACCAACAAGGGTGTAAACGGTATTTCGTAAGCAAGATTTGGCCGGGTTTGGTCTCAAATTAGATCGACTATGAAATAGGCAAGAAAAAGTAGTAAAAAAAGCACAAATAAAGATAAAAATATTCTTTTTACTGGTCAATAGGTTAATAACACTTTTGATCATCGTTTGGTCTGATTTTTACGACGTTATTAGTTGTGGTGGAATTTTCAAGAATTTTAATCGTGCTCTTTGGCCGACGCTTGAATTTTCACTAAGACTTTCACCACGCCCTCAACCCTCGCCCTACACGCAACATTGATCTTAGGCGTTTTAATGCCCTCTTCGCGACGAGGGGAGTTCGAATCACGCCTAAAGTTAGTCTCTGACGAAATATGCCACGGTTGGTCGCAGGTCCAGCAGCTGGAGGAGAGAGTCAGGCCCAGCTTCTCTTTCGATTTTGCCGAGGAGTGGCAGCCGCTGCCGTCGTCAGGGCCCCAAACCTCCACAAAGCCCAACCCATCGCCGTCTACTCAGTCGACGACACAGCAACAGAAAAACGGCCGCCAAACTCAACAGCAACCTAAACCCCGTCCTGAAGTGCTGACGAAGGAAGAGTTCAAAGAAGTCGCGTGGCCGGCATTTCTAGCCACAAATCCTGAGCAAGCCCAAGACGGCGACGGCGCAAACTCATCATCATGGGTTTCAATCCATCGTGGGTATGTTCTCACAAAAGCACAAGCTAAGGGGGCGGAGCAAGAAAGGACTGCCGAGGAGGAGGCTTCTCGCAGGGTTAGAAAGACTATCCGACAGAATGATGGCAATGATCCTCGACAGACACAGAGAAAGAGGCGGGACTCGGGCATTGGGGGTTTTTTTCACTCATAAGAAGTGTAAAGTCGGCGGCATAGGGCCGCTCGCTAGTCTCTTCTAGGGTTTCGCAAGGCATGTATGTAAGCGCCGCTGGGTTGGGTATTGTACGTTTTGACTGGTACATTATCACCGACGTATATCCCATCTAGTTCATTGAGAATTTTATTTCTGGTTCAACTACCTGTCTCGAATGATAGCCGAGCACCTATCCACCCATTCTTGCTGGTTACTCTTGAAGATACACCCAATAAAGTTTCTCGGTTCCTTCCTAAGAAACAGGAGGTCTCTACGAAGCTTATAGAGCTCCTCTTCTGGCGCGAGACGCGATTCACAATTTCGCGGGCTATCTCGACTGCCCTTGACCTGGATCCACCCTAATTCTCGAAGCAGTCGATTATTGACTCCCTTGTGCTCTGCAATTCACAGAACGATCAGCTTCAGTATGCGGACCACGTCGTAGAGGCAATATCTTTCGGGTGTGATCTGATTGTGAAATAGCTTACCAATCTTCTTTGTCATCTCAGAGACTCGTAGCACTTGCCCGTCATCTTTCTCCCACGGAAATTCCTTCGGCCGCAGAAACCAGAGCATTCTCGTGACCATGTTTGCTGCCAAAAGAGCCGGATCTCTCCGCTTGGTCGTCACGCTAAAGACCTTTGTATTGGGTTGAACCTCTGGGGTTGCACTCGATGCCGTGATAGTCAAGGTCAGGATGAGCATGAGATCACATAACGGGTCTCCGAGACAGTCTGCTAGACAGCAGTACGCCACGCAATAGTGAGATAGCACACGCTGATCTCCTTTGGCGAACAGACGTTGCAGCTCGTTGAAGCCCCTGTGCACGATATCGGGGACCTGTTTGAACGGGATCTCGTAGCCAAGGTCAATCCGCTGCCGTATTCTCGCTCGCTTGCCGTCGACTGGCTCGGCTGCCATGCGAGCCTCTGCCTCTAATGCTCGTCGCTTAAGACTATTAGGCCGTGCTGCAAGCACAGTTGCTGGCGTTGCCGCTCCGACAAGCTGTACCACTTGCTGATGTGTCAACCTTCGACGATGAGAACCAGGAACCCACTCAATCTTCGTAGACACCATGGCGGCCGCGATGCCTGAAACCCACTGCGCCCTCGTTGCGAAGCCTCCTCTAGTGTGCTCGATGGCGGCCCGAAGGATAGAAGGCCAAGTTGAACGAGTCGGTGCGATGGATTCTACTCCTGCGTGGCCTTTCTTACCGCCTTCCATCAATGCTACGTACACCTCCTCAGCAAAGTCTCGTCGTGTCTTCAACACTATCTTGGAATCGTCGATCGACCGATCATCGAATTTGAGAACTTCGGCCGAAAGCTTCTCCAAACGTCTGCGATCGGAAAACGTAAAATCACGCCTATGGTCAGCATAGCTCTCGCCCGATCATCATCGGAAGGAAGTGAAGGGGATAGCAGGGGTGCAGAACGATAGACATACGACAATTTGAATGGAGTGTCCCCTTCTTCCCATGCTACCAACGCCACCATCGCCCGGCTACCAGCATTGTTCAGATCGCCGTCGTTTCGTGACCCACCACCACCACCACTGCGGAGGCCGCGGTTAAGACCACGACGAACTTGTTGACAGATAAAGGCGACCGTCTCCGGTACCCACAGGTCTCGGAATACCTCGTTCAGGAACGAGGTCATTCTATGCACCCCATCTATCGATCGGCCTCCAAGCTCGGCGAACCAGAGTTGACTGTGGCGGTTGGCTGCCACAGAGCGGTTGTAGTGATACTCGAGCGATGCAACATGCATCAGAACAGGCCGCCCGTTGCTCAGCTGAGGCCACCCTACCAGGTTGACAAGCCCTCGTCCTTCCCGGATGTCGAGCATCCGCGGCGATATGAATGGCCACCCGCACGTCCGTAGGCTATCCATCGTCCCTAGGAGCCTCATGACTTTGGAGGGCAGTACTCTCGGATCGCCCGTGAAGCAAAAATTGCCTAGCCGATCGAGAGCAGCGACGCCTTCTGAGAGGGCCATGCCCAATCCTTTCGACCCTCCCTCCCGGAAACGACAGTCCATCTCAGCCATAGCCGCCTCCAGGACCTTGGCAAAGGCTACGAGCATACCCGGAAAGATCTCCGGAGGGAACCGTCGCAGAACACCGGCATAGAGCTGCTTCTCTTTGAGGAAGAGTCGCATGAGCTGGAAGATGGGCTGCAGCACGGTGTGAAAGTTCCTGCGCTGGCGCACGAGCCGTGGAGCGTCGATTGATATCACCTGCTCGAACCGGAATGCATACTCCTTTGCCTGCACGGCCGCCTCGATTCTCTGGCGTTCCCGTGCGAAGGGTGTCGACGCACCAGGGTTGTCGGGTGTAAGCTGCCCCCGTAACTGAGCTAGCAAGCGTTGCTGTTTGCCTTTAAGGCGAGCTGTGCGTTGAGCTTCTGTTGACGGAATGGTGAGTGCACCCGTTGCGAGACCGTGGCTGGCGAGCAGGTCATCGGGTCGGTGGCGGATTGACCGCTTGAGATTTGAATACCCTTGGAAGAAACCGAAAGAAAGCACATCGGCGCCTTGATTCTGGTGGCTCATGTTCTCCTTCATAACAGTAAATAGGTTACTGTCCAAGAAGGCGGGTGGACGATCCGAGCTAAAGTTCCCATACGCAGGATGAAAGCCAAGCGGATAGAAGGTGTAGTTGCTTCCGTAGAATTCACCGGCGACCCGATTGCGATCAGCAAGCAGGCACACTGCAGGACCAGCTCCTTCACCTGGATGCGTCCTTGCTGCGGTGCAGTGGACGTCGACCGCTAGAGCATAGGAGACATAACTGATGTTGTCGAGGTTGTACTTGGCCTCGAGGGCCTCACGAAGTCGCCTCAAGCCAGCACCATACAAAGCATCGTGCTCTCCATGGTAGCCTGATGATGATGCTGACGGCGGAGGGGTGCTCGGGGACGATGTGTCTCCTTGTTCATCTTCGACATCTCCGTCCCTTTCCGAATGCTGGCGGGACAGCTCGTCCTCTTCCTCCCTTTCCTGTTGCGGCTGTTCTTCATCAACGTCAGACAAAAGGGATATGTCGGCGTTCTCAGCCCCACTCATCCACCTTTCGAACTTCTCCTCTTGCCGCCGCTCCTCGTCCTCGTCCTCGTCACCTTCGTCCTCCCTTTCCCCTTCCTCGCCCTCATAATGATGATCGCCTCTCGGTGGGTGTGACGTAGTCACACGGCTAGTCTCGACGGCAACGGATGACTCGAACTCCTCGCCATGACCTTCCTCGCTGTGGCTGAGGCGAAGAGATGGTGATGGTAGAGCGGCGTTGCTAGCCTCTATCGGCAGGAATAGGCTGCCCTCTGCAGCGTTGGGGTGTTCCTCTCCCTCCTCTGGCCCCTGTCCCTGCATCCCCCAATCATCGTCATCTCCGTTGTTGGACCGGTCGCTGTCATCTTCTATGTCGTCGTGATACATCGGTGTGATGAGAGTTTCCTGCTCGAGATTCGCTATTTCTTCAGTGACTTCGATCTCGATGTTCGCGCCATAGTCATACGCATGGAAGGCAGGTTGATGGTCCAGCCAGAAACTGTCGCCAGCGTCGGAAAGCTTTTCGACAAGTCCATCCCAGCCTTCCATGAAGCGAGTCTGAAATATGACCCATTTATCAAACGCGATCATTTGAGTATCCGTGCCTCCGAGGGCCCATCTCGGCTCGATCCCTTCGCCGAGAAGCTCTCCGCGGAGGAAGATGTCTTTGATGTATGATGCAAGCACTACAGCACGACCGTGTGTGAGAGCAGTCCTTGTTTGTGTCGCATCAGGCCGTCGATGTGGATTACTATTTGGGCCATCACCGGAAACCCTCTGAATCGGGTGCATCACAATGAACCAGGCCTCTCGAGTAGCGCCGGTGGCGATGCGGAAGGTACGGTTGCCTAGGTCGAAATTGATCCCCTGTACGTGCTTCGCACTATATGGCGCGTGCCAGTGCCGTAGGGATATGGTGATGTTGTCGAAGAAATGACTGGACCGACAGATCGGTCGACGTGGCCGGCCGACGATACTGACGAAGTCGAGTCGGAAAACAGGGTAGTATGCATCGTCTTCGCTCGCCGCTTTCGATCCTGTCTTCTTGCTCCCGTGGTCTAGGGCGATTCGACATCATACCGGTAGGAGATTAGGAGCGTACTCTAGACAACATATGAAGCTCTCAATCGACCTCATCACAAGATTCACCACTACAACGACCATCCTCATCGAGTACTATGAAGCCATCATCCTCTTCACCCTCATCCGTGTTGTAGGCGCGCTCATCACTTCGAACTACCCTTTGTGGAGGCTCTGTCTGTGATAGGAAAGATCTCAGAAGTGGATTGGCTTGATCGCCTTCAGCCGTAGCTGTAGCTTTGGCACTCAGATGACTGCGAAGGGCAAATTGGCCTACATTATTGTCGAGAACCTTGTCCATCCATTGGATTTGCTTCTGAGTATATTCAGAGAGATCGGGGATGGATTCGACGACATTGAGCAACCACATCATGTTATGTCGGGTAGGTAGCAGCATTGTCGGTCGCGAGTGCTTGGTCTCTTCGTACTCCTTCAACACAGTGCCGGCTGAAATGGGGAGAAGTAAGAAATCCTCTCTCTCGCGTTCCCTGTCCTCCCAACGTGGCAGGTGCCAAGGTAGCAGATAGGGCCGTCCACTTCCACGTTCCGCATACCATTGTGGGCCTACAAGTCTCGAAAAGTGTTCAAGGACAGACGAGCAGATCAAATTCCGCCGCGTTGGTCCAGTATCACACAGCTGGTCCGTCTCATACATGCATTTCCACCATAATCTGCAAAGCACACCTTCCAAGGAGTGAAAGTATTCCACTGTCATGTACTCGGACTTAGTGTCTGGCGCAATGTCTGGGTGCCGGGTTCCATGATCACTGACCCATTGCCATGGAATGCGAACGTTGTCTTCTGGTGGAGAAAAGTATGGCGCCCAAAATTGGATCTTGAAGAATGTTGGTTTTCCCCGGTACCAAGACTTGTCGTGCTGATAGGTGCCGACCTCGTTTCTCTGACTACTGTTGAAAGCAACCATGATATAATTTCCAACCACATGACGAAACCGGCGATCGAATGGCCCTGCATATTGCTGAATTCCCTTCCAAGACTCTTCGAACGTCCGATAGAGTCGGAGGAAGTAAAGATGATTCCACGATGGTGGGCTAGCTCGGTGGAAGAGATGATGGAATACGAAAGACGACCAACCATCATGAGGCGGCACGTACGTTCGTGTAGTCATCCAATAGGGTAACTCCCGCGGTAACTTATTTGGGTCGGTATCTGCGTAGAGTTGAGCATAGAGAGCCCATGCCTCGGCATAAACCTCCCATATTGTTTGAGCGGTCACAATCTGACTGCCATCAGTTGCCGACTCCTCTACACCTTCTTGCAACCGTAAAAGGGAGGGCAGTTTGTCTTGACCGATTCTTAGCCGATCTCGTTCCCAGTACGATTGCAACTTCAACAAAATGTGTTGGTGGTATGCTCGTGCAATTTCTTCCGTTGCGAGAGAGAACGCCCGTTCCACTAGTTCCTCTGCTTTCTGATTCTGATCACTGTCGAATGCCGCCCGAGCTTCCTTGAGCCATTGCTGAAAAAAAATATCAACCGTGATTTTGGACACAGTGAGGGTTTGAACGTTAACCTGTGAGGCGAGTCGAGGATGTAAAGGGCTTCGCGGAATGTACAAGTCAACGAGTACATCGAGTGCGAGATGGCCACGCTGCCAGTCCATCTTGGCGGGAGGGATCCATAGCATCCCAGAAGTCATGACAGTACCTTCTAGTCCCAGACCCTGCCGTTCAAGTAGCTCCTCGCGACGGTGGGAGGGTCTGTTGGGAAGCGTCCAGCACGAAAGCCAGATCCACTGATCGTAGTTCAGCATTTTCTCGCCAATGAAGCTGTGAACTAAGAGTCGACAAAGCATCTGAGCTGTGTAAAAGCCGAGAATCCTCTGGACGTAACGCTCTGCTACGTTGGAGTGTGCTGGCTGATCTGTCAAGCCGGTACCGGCCTCGAAGAATAAGTGGTCCAGGGGAAGAACAAAGCGAGCGGCCTGCGTAAAGATCATTGCATTTATGTCCTCAGTAGGAATCGTCCAAAAGGGCAAATGAACACTGGGTTCCGCTAGAAGAGGGGCTGTCCGATCGAGTGGCCCGGTGTGGCTTTCACGTGTAGCCTGGAAATAGCCGTTGGCCCACATCATCAGTATGATGTCGAAGCGCAAGGTGACCTCTTTTCGAACTCCATAATTTGACAGCATCTTTGGATCTGATACAGACCTCAGGTGTCGCTTATTCGCATTCCAGGCCTTCAGAATTGCGGCACGGGACAGCTGCGTTCTGGTGCCCCGTTCGCGACTCTGACTAGAAGAAGAGAGATCGTCGATCATCTCGTCATCGAACGCTAGTAAAGGAAGGTATCCAGACCCGAAAAGACGATAGTTGCTGTACATGACCGAGAAGAGTTCTTTATTGCAGTTATATGCCTTGGCACGGATAACGGCAGGCTCACGGCTCCTGGGGCAGCCTGGGGTGACGGCTCCCGTCGCCTTGATTCGAGAGTGGTACGTTCCGATATCTCGAAGGAGAAACGAGCGGAAGTGACTTGCTGCAAGAGGCGTTGCAGGGGCAATTGCAGAAAGTCTCTGATGTAGGTGTTGATGGCAATCACTTTTCCATAGCAGTGTAAAAGGCTCAACCCTATTGTCGCTGCCGCGTTTTTGGTCAGGGACATAGTCACGCGTCCCGATATCGAGCCAGCAAGAGTGCAGGTCCAACTGCTCAGGGTCCATGCCGCTAAGGATAGTGTCGTGGACAAGCGTCATGGTTTCGTGAAGGCTTGGTGTTGCAAAGATGTTCTTGAGATCATGGGACTGGAAGAGCAACCGTGGATTCTTGAAGTATGCAACACTTTCTCCACTCTTGGTCCGGACAAGAAAAGAATCGGCCTTCTGAACGATGGAACTCCAAAACGGCGCGAGATCGTCGGTCGGCAGCGTGTATTGTAAGTGGCAAGCCCTACTATCATCTCCTGCTCTCCATCGACCCATCTCGGGCCGCTCCTGAAAGGAACGAGACTTTGCGTAGGCAATATCAAACGACCTAGGAAGTTCTTGGCGGAGAGGATCAGAGATGCTACTAAACGCCGCCGGGATGATTATACTGTCGTAGAGGTCCTTCTGGCGATCCAGAGACAATCCGTTGCGTGATGCAGACGCTTTGGAGGCCTCGGGGAAGAATAGATATACGTCAAAGCGAATCCCTGATGTGTTCACTGATCCAAATAGAATATGTCGGCTAGTGGCAAGATCGAGGCCGTGCGGCCGGATTACCTGATCCGTGGACAGATTGCGTTTGAACGGCGGCATAAAAGACAAGCGGAAAATGCCGGGTTTGCGGACAGCCTGCAGGCTCTTGGGCCCAAACCAAATACTATCGACGTCCCACCGCCGTTCGACATGGGCTGGACCACGCTCCAGAGTAGCTTCGGTTTTGTGGAAAGATAAAGGCTCAGCAGGTTCATCGGAAAGAAATTCCTTCCATTGGTGAAGGTATTTGGTGGCTTCATGGGCAAAGCGCTCGTCAAAGACAGTCGTGAGCGGTGGTAATGAATTTTGGAGGAACCGCGCCCTTTCTTGAAGGCTATGAGACCGTGCATAATCATAAGTCTTATGCGAACCTGAACCTGAAGCCTCCTATCAGATGATGGGATTAAACACACACGATGCGGTGGAGGGAGAGACTTACAGTGACACTCGGCAGTAAACAGTGTTTTAAAGATACGATCATACGTCGTGGTTTGCGACTCAAGAAAGTCAAGGCCGCTCCGTGTCTCCTGAGCCTGAAGAGCCTCAATAAAGCTATCGAGGTATGGAAGATCCACCTGTATTCGGTCGGCGGCTGGGAATGTTGGGTTCTCCCTTATCGAGCGGTCGGGTGAGAGCGAACGGTAATGATCGTCCGCTATGGGGTAGTGATCATTAGTATCAAACGGAGCGAGAGCAAAGTCCGAGGTCGAGGTCGTCGAAGAGGCCGGAGAGCTCGAATTAATTCGTCTCCAGTCACTTGTTGCCTGTTGTGCGTCGTCACCTTGATGGAAACGAACAGGCAAAGTCGGATCGTTCTGTGGAGAACATGGATTACCCTGGGCAGAACACTGGTTTTCTGAATCAATCCAGTTTGAAAAAAGGGCATTATCCTGGGGTTGGGCAGTCTGTAGAATCCTTGACGGATGTTGACGGGCTCGATAGGCTCGGACGCGGAGTCGTGTGAGTTCACGTTCCGACAAGGCTGGGTCTCTTCGTGGACGACCCGCTGTTGCTTGCATCTCTTCGTCTGCATCCGAAAGACCCGACACGGCGGTAACTGCAATCTCGGATGATCCTTGCATCAACAGTTCTCCCGCGCTCGTTGAATCAGCGACGGCTTCAAGCGCACCGCTCGTTCGTCTTATATCTCTCGGAGAATGCGTCACTGGAGGGCCCGATGACGCAGCTGTGGGGGGACAAAATCGTGGAGGAATATAGTTGCTGACGGAGGAATCTCGAAAAGTAGAGGTCTCTGGTAGGAGGTGCTGAATACTGGCCGACGAGGTGGCAGGATGGCCTCGATGGGAGTGCTCGTGTGGACGATCTAACAAGATGCGGGACCGTGAGTTTGATAGTACGAAGAGATATCTTGGATTGGTAAGTCCAACTCACGACTGGTAACCTCGTCCTCCACGTCATGTACCTGGCTCACTAGCCGGATGGTTTCATGGCTGTCAACTTCTCGGAGTTGTCGCGCTTGACCCTGCCGACGCAACTGTTGACGCCGTTTTCTACCACGATCCCGTTCTTTCTGCTTCTTGGACTCGACCGAAACCGATGGAGGCGGCATGATCTCAGGGCGCGAAGGATCTCGAGAGGATACGGCAGAACAAATCGCACGCTCCCGGATTGGTAGGTTCGTCAAGACTTTCTCTCTCTCCCTCTGCTTCCGACGGTGTTTTGGTCATCTTCACTTTTGATCTCCCTCTACGCGTCGGTGCGACGCGTATTCTTTAATATACCTGGTAAAGGGGCGAGCTTAATTTCGAGACTCAATACATAATTGGATGGGCTGACAGGGTTGAGAAACGATTACTGGTTTCAGAGAGACGGAAGCGCCTGTTGAGAGTTTGCGAGCTGATGAAGAAAAAGCAAATAAGAGCTCAACCCGGCACTTGTTATCTCAGGGCCGCCAGGTAAAATACGGCGATCTAGGGTAGGAGCAAAGAACAATCGCGACAAGCGATCGCGGTGGAAAAGTAAACTCGGTGACGAAGGATACATGATAATCTCTTAATGAACCAAGTGGCCCCTTAAAATCATATGTATTGCATCTTGAATTCATGCTATGTAGGGTGATAAACTCTAGGTTGTGCGCAATACAATGATGTCTGCAACTACTATCCGGTCGTTTAGTCTCGACAGTGCTTGCTTGACTACTCGCTCGGCCAGTTCTATGGGCAAAACGAAACTTACCTTGTTTAGGACATCATTGTGGAGCCTACCAGGATACCGTCCGGTCCAAGCCATGCTATCATTGGCTAAAGTCATCGGTGTATCGAACTGCCCCTGTTCATACTCAGTTCAGCTAGCTGTTTCGGGAAACCACTGTGGATCCAACAAGGATACCGTCCGGTCCAAGCCCTCCTTTCATTGGTTTGAGCTCTAGACCAAGCGACCAGGGTGTAACGATATTTCGTAAGCAGCCTCTGAGCTCAGACCATGCTTTCGTCTCGACACCGAGTTAGATGCTTTCTTTTGCGTGTTTTTTAGCCAACGATAAATAAAAAATGGCTTTATGGAGATTGATCAATCAATTGCTTTCTTCTCTATCGTTTTATATACATATCGCTAGATGCATCGTTGTGGTTGAATTTTGACAAAATAAAATGCCTCTGTCGACTACCCGCGCGAATTCCATCAAGTCCCCCAGGACTCAAGCCTGGGGGGAGCCCGATTTGCATGTCCTATAGCGAGCTGTACCTGGGTCTCTCCTATACGGATAGAACCTGCCAACCTGCGCACAGAGTAGCGTAGAATGTTCTATTGCGACCCAAAAAAAAATTATTGAGCGCCCGTTAGAGATCTTGTAAGAGAATGGTTCGGCAAAAGGTTTTCAACCCCTGCTAGCTGAGCGGCTGTTACATGCACTAGCGTCACATCCGATACGAAGCACGGCTTGGGAAACGTCGTACAAGCCATGAGAATTGGCAATTCTTGCTGACAAACTCCATGGCACCACATATATTGGCGAGGCTAAGTTGAAATCACAGCCGTTGACTTTGCACGCATGGCGACGGACTTAAGAAGGAGTTAGCCCTGGCTTTATCGCCGTGTACCGGTCGGCCGCTGCTCAATCAAGCACAATCACTAAGCATTGCCCGGCCCGAATGTCTCGTTTCGAAACCAGCCTTCACCGAAACCGTTCTCTATCAGGAAGGCGATCCGGGATTCTGTCCGCACTAAGGCGTGGTCTACGTAGCATGACGTGGCGCATCAAATGGAATATTATGTTAAGCATCACATGGACCTCGTTCAAAAGTCGTTGGGCAAATACGGCTTCAAAAGCTGGGCAGTAACCAAGTTTGTCACTGGGGCCGATGGCCCTGAACCAGAATACTTGTTTGGATATGTGGTATACTGGGAGAGCCTAGACTCGATCAAGAGTGCTTCTCAGGACCAGAGATTGGAGCACTCATGGAAGATGCGGTGAATTTCAGCAACAAACACCCCGTCTTCTTGACTGGGGAGACAATCTGATAGCATGGTCTTGTTTTCACCTCACAGTGGGACTCCTGGGGGTGTAGCCTCACCCGAAATGAAAGAATGTACTCGTTCTACCGGTATACTTTATCTAAGATAGGTTCAATAATGAGGACTTCAGGGGAGGATTTTTCCAAATAGTGTCCAAACTTACACCCCAAGCCTGTGGTATTCTGGGTCGTTGCAAAAAAAAAAATATTATTCTTGGTGGGTCAAGTTGGTCGAGAATGAAGCGTTGGAGCTCAGAGTTAGTCGTTGTAACGGGTCAGGCCCACTTGGCTGGCGGCTCTGCCGCCAAGCCGAATTCTTCGCCACAACGCCATCGAGTTGATTCTCGAATCTCCTATATTAAAGAAGATATAATGCGTCTTCACGCACCCAGGTTGTATTTAGATTCTTTCCTTTCTTCTTCATCTTGAAAGTAAACAGCATAGGGACTAGTTAGTTGAATCAACTCGCTAGAGGCCTTTCACAGTCGTCAGGTCCTAGTTAGAATAATTATATCCAGTGCGATGCAAGAGCGCAGTTATGACTTCAGATAGTAACATTAAAAGTCCTTCCTTAATGATCCAGATGATCGCAAGTTATCAAGTGAAAAGATGGTTTTGATTCCGCGCTAGAGAGATCAGGCGAAGCCATCATTTAGGAGTAATCAGCCGGCCACAAAGTGTTTCTGAGGACATCTAGTATCTGGGAAGCAACTGCAGTGGGAGTTCAAAGCGCCATTCCTACGAGGGAGACACATCCTGGAGAGCCAACTTGAGGTGCAGAGCGAGTAGAATTACATTCACGTGCTATTGTTCCATCTAGCTACAGGCGGTGTCTCTAATTCTGAGCAGTGAGAGACTTGACAGCAGGGTTAGACATCTTACGAATGGGAATCGAATCGATAGATTCATTCGGTGCCAAGTCTTACGAATGTCGAATCGAATTTCTTGGCATTCGATTCGATGTCGAATCTGCGGCGCGCCCGTTCGATTCGATGCGAATCAAATGTGACTTGTCCCGTTCGATGTTCGAATGCATCGATTCGAATGTGGGGCATCTCATTCGATATTCAAACCGAACAGGGCACCATATGATTCGACATCGAATCGATCGCCCCCATCCATTCGATCGGAAATCGATCGATTCGGTCGAACAGATAATCGCGACGTGCGAATCATGCCCAGGGGGTGGATTTGGCGCGATTCGCGGACGCGTTAAGAGGCCACCGGCGCGCTCTTCGACGCGACGATCAATGCTAACAACGGTTCGTCTTAATGCTAAAATGTGTTAGCAAGTACACAACATCCTCTAGTAAGCCCACCATATACTAGGTACCCTGTAACTACAGCAATCATCCGCGTCACGACTCAGTTCAACCGCCCTCAAACCGGAACGGATTAATTAACGTACCGCCCACCACGATCAGTACTGACTAAGCAAGTGAAAACATTCATTCAATCGCCACAATCTCAACAACAACCTACTAGCAGGAGCTTTACAGGAATATAACGGGTATCCTATTTTGAATCTCATAATAAAACACCAAGTCGGTTTCTATGAGGAATATTCATATTGCGTGGGGTGGTGGAGTATGAGTTTTTATTGCTATAAAATCCAGCCCCCTAGTAGTTTTTAACGCAGGAGTATAGGGTATGTTCGTCCCAGTAACACCCAGCCACGCAGAGACGGGGTTATCACCAAAACACACTGCTTTTTCTGTAGAATAATAGGAAGGACGCAAAAAGTAAAGAAAAGAAAAGGGAAGAAAAAAGAAAGAAGAAAACCCCATACTGTCTCCGTATTTCTCTCTACAGCTTTGGCATGATATCAGATGAACACGTTTAGTTTAAAGTCTTCACGCCTTGGCGAGTACGAGACTTATGTATCTCTAAAATTTTTAGTTATCACAGTGACCTAGCCTAAACCCATTTTTACATGTGAACTGGTGTACCAGCTACTTCACAGGTGCATCCACTTAGAGCCTCAATTTTAAGTCCCGCCGTTCCGCCTCCTCACGTGCACAGTTTTCGAAGATCTCAAAAATCCATTCCGGGTTGACTCCAGATCGGAATGAAGCACAATTGCAAAGCCGATGCGGGGAGGAAAACTCGGTACCAATTACAGGGCCTTTTTCCCAACGCAGTGACGCGTCTGTGCTCGGTGGCACGAGCCAATAGGAGCCTCTGACACAAGCGGAACAGGGAATATATGGAACTTGGCCGTGTGGTCTGTGGTCCCGATTAGTGAGACCTCGAATTAAGTGGCTGTCAAGCACCGGGAGCGACGCTTGAAGAATCCTCATATACCAATGGCTGGAACAAAAGTTGGGCTCCTTCCCTACAGTGGCGGTTTCACGGGCAGCGTCCTCGGATTAGACGCGTCAGTTTGTCATTCGTGCTACTGGCGAATGCATCGTTCATCGAACAAGACTTGGGATGTTCAACGGCACTAGAGACCTCGCGAATTTCGCGTTGAGGGCAAAACGGGCGCGATGTACACTTGCCATTGGCGTCGATTTGCCTTTCTAGCGATGGATGGATTTAAGTTGAGCGTCCGCGCAGCCTCAATGGCGTCCGACAACCCCGATACGATTAGTGTGATCGATCTACCCAACTGGCTACATACGTTAAGATGTCTGAACTCTTCTCTTTGAGCCCCTCTCCCTCGAACCAACCAGGCGTGATGGAGAGCGTTGGATTCTCTTCTTCATCAGCCGTCTCGTTTCCAGGAACCTCGTTGCCGACAACTCCATCGCCCCGTCCTCGCGGGACTGCCGCCGACTTTATTCAGGTCAATTAGACCCTCTAGGGCCGCCAAGAGTGGGCGAAATAGCCCAGATTCGAGCGCTATACTGGCGGCCAAGACACGCGGGCGTGGTGGCAGCAATACGGGTATCGCGTTGAGGACCGCTCCACCTCGCGGCGGGGCAATAAGCTGAAGTGGATCTGCGCGGACTGCTTCGCCCGAGGCTTCAAGAAGAAATCAGACTTCTGTTTCGTCTGCTCGACAGGAGCCGCTATCAAGAAACACCTTTGTAAAGCCCACGGGATTGTGGTAAGTGCATGCCCCTAGCGCAGGGCTTGTATTACGTGCTGAGTTGGCAGGGCCCGACCGAAGTTGGCTGCAGCGTGGGCGAGCCATCTCTAGATGACCAAGCCATCACCCGATTCACCCACTTCACCGGCGCCGACCTCAATAATCCTCACGACCAATTTCTTCTTAGCAGACTGCGTGGAAGGTTCAGCAGCAAAGGCCTTCGAATACTCCTCCTCGACTGGATTACCTACCATAATTTGCCGTTCGAGATTGTGAATACGGAGCGGTTTCAGCGGACCCTTCTCTATGGCAATCCGCTCCTTGATACGAGCCATATTCCCTCTGCGAAGACACTTCTCCGCATGCTCGAATCTGAGTATAGTGGTGCCGTTGGGCCGGTCACCGAAGTACTGCGCAGCGCTCGATCGCAAATACATTTCTCTTTCGACGGTTGGACATCAAAGTCGTACACCTCGTTCCTTGGGATCAATGCTCAATTCATCGATCATGACTTTGTCCAACACCGGATCCTCCTCGGGCTTCGACCTCTCCGGGGCAAACACAGCGGCGCATCGCTTGCCGACGAGGTCGCTGACACGCTCGCATTCTGGCAAATCAACGACCCTGACAAGGTTGGGTACTTCACACTTGACAATGCTGCCAATAATGACACCTGCATTGATGATCTTGCATTTGAACATGGCTTCTCCCCCGAGGAGCGGCGGATTCGCTGCGCAGCACATATTTTCAACCTCTGCGTACGGGCCATGCTCTACGGCTCGAAGCGAGAGAGCTTCGCTGCAATTGTGGCAGCCGATGGCGACGATCAAGATGACGACGAACAGCAAATTGATGAAGCAATCGACGAAGCTCTGGATGGAGAGATGGACGACGGTGCGGACGAAGAGGTAGACGCCGACATTGACGTTGGTATCCCTGACGAAGACTTGTTATCATCCCACCCGGCTCCGGAAGAGATCAACGGCACCACTTTCAGGGAGTACAGCCAGAACGGCGCCCCAGGAATGCTCCATAACATCGGGATCCAGCTGCGAGCGAGTCCACAACGGTATGAGCAGTTTCTTCAGTCTCAACGCAAGGAATCCGGCAATGAATCTACACTCCACTGGGTCTATAACAACGCCACCCGATGGGACTCGGATATGCGCATGATGGAGAGGGCTCTTCTCCTTCGTCCGGCACTCAATACGTTCTTCAATGACGTTCAGAACCGGTGGGAAACTGAGGGAGCTTGTGGAAAGATGAAGCCAGCAGTTCTTCAACATCGGCTGAGTGCGTACGACTGGAAGGTTATCGAGATACTTGTCAAACTTCTGAAGCCCTTCGCAGTCGCCACCAAGCAACTTCAGGGCAGCGGTGTTCCTGGTGAGAGATCGACTTGTGGTACCATGCGCCACCACCCTTTTGGTGACCCCACCCTTTTGGTGACCCCACCCTTTTGGTGGGCAAAATTTCCAGCTCCCCATACAAAACTCAACCTATTCACTTGCATAGATTTCAGTCAATTTTGAAGCTGTAGACAAATAAAATACATCATTCTATAGAAAATTGAATGGAGTCCAGGTGTTTTGACCTTTTGATTACGTGGCCTTTATGGCCCGTGAGTACCCTGTACTGTAAAATTATCATTCAGCCCCTGAATTCCCTGCTCTGTCCCTTCAGCTTCTTCTCTTACCAGTCCTTCACAACGCTACAGGAATGTCTCTCAAAAAGCCTCGTCACATTTATACAGAGGATACCATCGCCGATGCCATTTTCGATATCATAAATAACAGCCTTTCGCAATGTCAAGCAGCCCAGAAGTATGGGGTACCCCAGCAGACTCTCTCTGCGAGACTGAGGAAACAGACAGCCTAGCTGACCAGATTCAGCCTTCCCAATGCTTGTCAAAGAATCAAGAGACTAAATTAGCCTCCTGGATTCTTCGTCAAGAGTCTCTGGGATACGCTCCGTCTCATAGTCAGATTCGCGCCTGCGTTTTGGCCCTCCTGCAACAACAAGGTCGCAAACCAGAGCTAGGGCGTAACTGGGTCTCTAGATTCATTCAGCGCCGTCTAGATCTTAGAAATAAGGTTGGAAGACGTCAAGAGGCTAATAGATTCGACTCCTTCACCCCTAAAGCGGTACATTGGTTCTTTGATATCAGGGAGAAGGAGTATGGCTGGATCAAGCCTGAGAATACTGTGAACGTCGATGAAGGAGGCATTATGGCTGGTTTTGGTAAGCTCTTACTCTCTATTTAAGGATCTAACTAATTAGACCTATTCTGCTAGGTCTGGATAGTCTGGTGGTTGGGAGCGTAAACCCAAAACGGAAGGCTCTCCTCAAAGGACCTCAGACACGTAGCTAGACTTCCTTCATTGAGGCTATCACTGCTGACGGCCGCGTCTTGACTCCTGGCATTATATTCAAGGGTAAAGAGCTTCAGCAGCAGTGGTTTTTGAAGGAATTCCGCAAATTCGCTGACTGGTTCTATATAACTTCTCCCAATGGGTGGACAGACAACCACATTGGTGTTGAGTGGCTTGAAAGGGTCTATGTACCTCAAACTCAACCTACCGACGAATCTGACGCTAGATTAATTATTCTAGATGGGCATGGAAGCCATGCAACGGTGCGTTTCTAGTCTATGAGGTCAGAAATTAACTAACTGAAAGATAGAACGAGTGGATGGCTACGTGCTTTTTGAACAACGTCTACTGCTGCTACCTCCCTGCACATTGTTCCCATGGCCTCCAGCCATTAGATAATGGTGTCTTCAACGCCTCTAAGGCAGCCTATCGGAAGGAGCTTGAAAAACTAGCTGTTCTGACTGATTCAACGCCAGTAGATAAGGTCAACTTCATCAGGGCTTATGCCAGGGCGCGTGAGATTGGAATGACTAAGAAGAATATACTCTCCGGCTGGAGAGTTACTGGAAACTGGCTAATCTCACGTTATAAGGCTCTACGACATCCAGAGATTCAAGAAGACAAGGCAAAAGAGCCGACTCCAGAGCCTGGGCCTTATTTGGGTTCAGATCAGACACCATATACCAGCCGTCAGATTCGTGATCTTAGCAAGAACAAGACTCCTGCGACACGGAGACGATACGCCGTGATAGCTAAAGGCTTTGAGGCTCAGCAACAGACATTGGCGGCACATGCTGTCAGAATTGCTGGCTTGGAGGAAAAGGTGGCCCGTCTTGAGTGAGGGAAGAAGAGGAGGGCTATTCCTAACCCCAATAGACGCTTTATGACACTGAGCGAGGCTCTAGCGGCTGGTGAGGGGTTTTACGAAGTTGAAGGCCAAATAGAGCCTGCTGTGGTGGATTCTGACTTGGATGAGGAGGAGAAGGTCTCAGAGGCGGAGACGGCTTCAGTCATTGAGGTCCGGGTGGCACCTGAATCCCCTCAGGTCACCACTAGATCTGGTCGGCTCATTAAAAGGCGTCGAGATGAATAGAGAGATCAATTTTCTATAGAATGATGTATTTTATTTGTCTACAGCTTCAAAATTGACTGAAATCTATGCAAGTGAATAGGTTGAGTTTTGTATGGGGAGCTGGAAATTTTGCCCACCAAAAGGGTGGGGTCACCAAAAGGGTGGTGGCGCATGGTAGTTTCGACGAGTACTTCCCTGTTTTCGAGATCCTACTTGACCACCTCGAGGGTGCTATCGAAGGGACAATCTACGAAGAAGTGGAGGATTCAGTAAGCAAGGAGAGCAAGGATGTCGAGGTTGCCATCTACGATGGGCTTGATAACCGAACTCGTAAGTTGCTCAAGGTCTATATCAAGCTTGGGTGGAAGAAACTGCACAAGTACTACAACCGTCTGACCAGCGCTGCTTATGTGGGCGCTGTTGTCTTCAACCCGGCCAAGAAGTGGCGTCTTCTCGATCGACTATGGTCTCGAGTGCCATCTCGTAAGGCTAAGAGTTGGCGATTAGATTACGAAAAGAAGCTCTTGGAGATCTGGGATAGTTATAGGGAGCGCGACGTTGAACACGAGGTCGTCGCTACGTCTGATGAGGCCGCAACGGACTACATCGAGCGGAGACTTGCGAGGAGTGTAGCCGGCTGGCCATTTACCCAGACTTCATCCTTTGCAGCGTCTAATGGCCGCAAGAGCACTCGTAAAACAAAACAGATGACCGCGGCAGCGACGAATGATGACGAGTATGCTCGGTACTGCGCTGAGGATGTTGTCAACAGCCATCACTACAGAAGCAGACCAAATGACTGGTGGAAAATCAATGCCAATAGGTACCCGCGGCTGTCTCTGATGGCTGCCGATATGCTCACCATCCCGTCGTCATCTGCAGAGAGTGAGAGGACATTCAGTAGCGCAGGGCGTATGACAGCACCGCTGAGAAACCGGCTGAGGAGGGAGATAGTGGCGATGGCTCAGTGCATTCGATCATGGAGTAAAGCAGGGGTCTATAAGCCTTCACTACTGTACCCACCTACCGGTAATACCCACCTACCGGTAAGCAAAAATAAAATTTCCTCATACAAAATGCCCAACTTCACTTGCGCAGTGCTTGGCCAAAATTGAAGTTATTTATATGAAACAAGCTATGCCTTATTAAGAGTTTCATGCTGTTTCATATTATGATATTACTTTTTACATTACAGAAGCGGTTTAGTTGCACGGGCCTAATGTATAATTTCTAAAAACGCCTCGTTCAAGAATCGGCTTCCACTAAGTTTCATCGAATTTTTATCTGCACTAACCTTCCGTAATCACCTCAAAAATGCCCCGAATGTCTTATACAGAGAATGGCGTTGTCGAAGCCTTACTGGATGTCACAGATAACGGCCTCTCCCAGAACCAAGCCGCCCAGAAGCATGACATCCCCCAGACGACTCCCTCAGACCGATTAAGAGGCCTACCGTCAAAGTCCGAGGTCACCCAGCCTGCCCAGCTGTTATCCAAGTCTCAGGAGTCCAAATTAGTCACCTGGATACTGAGACAAGAGGCCTTGGGCTATGCTCCATCCCACAGTCATGTTCGCGCCACCGTCGCTGCCCTCTTGAGACAACAAGGCCGGGAAAGGCCTATCGGTGTACACTGGGTAGCCAGGTTCATGAAACGACATTCGGCTATAAAGACGAAGATAGGGAAACGTCAGGAGGCCTCGAGATTCAATTCTTTTACTCCAATGGCCGTCAATTGGTACTTTGATATCCGGGAAAGCGAGTATGGCTGGATTAAGCCTGAGAACACAGTTAATGTTGATGAGGGCGGTATCATGGCTGGATTTGGTGAGTATTTATCGTTTTTATCATAAAACTTACTAATATATTCCGAATACAGGCTTGGATTCCTTGGTTATCGGCAGTAGCGATCCCAAAAGGAAGGCCTTCCTCAAAGGCTCTCAGTCCCGCGCTTGGACTAGCTTTATCGAAGCCGTCACTGCAGATGGCCGTCTTCTGAAACCAGGGATTATTTTCAAAGGCAAGGAACTTCAGCAGCAGTGGTTTATCGACGAGTTCAACAAGATAGCCGACTGGTATTTTATCACTTCTGAGAACGGCTGGACAGACAACCATATCGCAGTTGAGTGGCTCAGAGAGGTCTATCTGCCTCAAACACGGCCAGAAGATGAGTCCGATGCCAGACTTATCATATTGGATGGCCATGGAAGCCATGTATCTGCAAGTATCTAACTGGTCTGGGTCATAAATATCGCTGACTCAAAATCCAGGATGAGTGGATGGCTACCTGCTTCTTGAACAACGTATATTGCTGTTACCTGCCGGCTCATTGCTCTCACGGCCTACAACCGCTAGATAATGGCGTTTTTAATGCCTCCAAAGCTGCATATCGCAAAGAACTCCAAAAATTGGCAGGCCTGACCGATTCTGCGCCGGTGGATAAGGTCAACTTCATTAAGGCATATGCCAAAGCCAGGGAAGTGGGTATGACTAAGAAAAACATACTCTCAGGCTGGAGAGTGACTGGGAATTGGCCAATTTCACGACGGAAAGCCCTCATACATCCAGAGATTCAGCCAAACAAGAAGGAAACTACGCCTGCATCAGAGGGCCTCAGTGACAGACAACGCGACTCTGATAATACGCCAAAGACCAGCCGTCATATCAGAGATCTGGGAAAGAACAAGAGCCCTTCTACCAGAAGACGCTATTCTGTGATATCGAAAGGGTTTGAAGCCCAGGAGTCAAAGATAGCCTCGCTGAGCACAAGAGTCACCAGTCTAGAGGAGGAAGTCGGCCGGTTGAGTAGAGGCAAGAAGAGGAAGGCGATACCCAATCCCAACAAGAAGTTCATGACATTGGCCGAGGCTCTAGTAGCCGGTGAAACTACTTCCGAGCCAAACCAGGCAATTGAAGAGACAGGGGCTGTTGAGGATGTGATTGAAGTGGGAGGGATGCAAGAGGATGGAAGTTCAAATTCGGAGGCGGAAGAGTTACCCGTCGTACGCACCCGCAGCGGCCGCGAAGTAAAAAGACCGAGAAAATATTAAAATTCATTCCGTTCTAACCCGAATTCTGGAAATAAATTTATTTATACAGTTTTTGTTAAGTTTTTCCCATGAGGTTGAAAATGTGAATTTTGTATGGGGAATTTATTTTTTGCTTACCGGTAGGTGGGTATTACCGGTAGGTGGGTACTGCATGGTTGTTGAGATCCGTTGTTTAACGGATCAATGGCTATTCCGATCCATTGGTGGTGGGGATGTGGATGTCTTCTTGTCAATAGCTTCCGCTTGTTAGCGCTAGTTTTTCTTCTCCTTCAATCAATACAACATGCTCATTTCAACAGGTTATGAGCCCGGAAAAGCCACCAGACAGCTGAGTATCCTCCTAATCATGATTTCCAATATAATTCGAGGTCTAATCGCCTCCTTCCACTGCGACAAAGATACTCGTCACACCTTACCCGAAATTTTAACCGAATACCGCTAGCCGCGTGATTTAGGAATCAAGCACTGGATTTTGCACACTTCTCGACCTCACGATGGCCTCACGACTATAATTTGAGAGCTCGACCCCTCTAGAAACCGACTTTCCTTTGTTTCCTCCACAAGCAACATTTTCCTCATCGTGTCGCTGACCTTGACGGATATTCTGTTGCTGAATTCTGCTGTCGAATTCTTGCTGAATATGTGGCAAAAAGGAAGCTACTGGAAGCCGCTGGAAAGGAAGGAATTTGCCACAGGAATATCGCCACCTATCGCCACAGGCTGATAAAGCAGCTATTCTAGTTGATTCCACATCGCAGAGAAAAGGACCTTCGAGGCCCCGTATCTTCGAGTGGTTCCTTCTAGGTTTTGAGTCCTGGGCAACCCACTTCGACACCGACGACTCGCTTTCAGACGCAAGTTCAACCAACATTTGGGGCCTTGAAGTTGCCTCAATTGCCTTATCAGAACCAAGAGAAGCCCACGTTACATCCAGTGGGAGTTCTGACGCACCCGTTGCCGATACCATCGACAACGACGAGGACTCCAGCCTCGCGCTCGCAAGAGACATCGCTACGCTGAAGAGGGAAGAGTCACCTGAGCCTACCCCACACTTTTCCCACGCCTCCTCTCGTCCAGCCATCAAGGAATCCATCCTCAAGCATGTCGGCCTCAAAGGAATCGACAGGAACCATTGGCAACCTAGCCAACATCCCCAAGCTAGAATCAACAGCGGGATGGATCAACTGGAGCCGAGAAATGAAGGACCATCTCACGATGTCGGGATACGGAGACTTGTTCAAACGAAACAAGGACAAACCCACCGGCACCAGCGCCGCGACCATCGAAAAGATCGACAACTGGCTCTCCAAGCAGGAACGCGCGTGCGGAGCAGTCCTCAATCGACTTGGATACAACGCCAGGGAGCAGGTAAAGGGCAAGGAGACCGTCACGGAGATGTTCGGGGAGCTTGAAAAGCGCTTCAAACCAAAGGGGAGTGCGGTTTTCCAAGAGCTCGACCGACGATACAACAACCTCGCCTTAGACCAATGCTCGGGAGTCATGAACTTTGCGGAAAGACTGCGAGAAGCTCAATCTGAACTCTTGCAACTAGACGAGAACATGCAAAATCGGCACTCCTCAATTCATCAATAAGTTCCTAACCGGACTTGGCCCCGAATACGAAGTGTTCCTCACTGCTTTCTACCAAAACCACGACTTGCTACCCGAACGAGGCTCCAACGGAGAAGTAACCAAACCTGCCGTCACATTCAAAATCGCCCTTGCCGCCGCAGAGCAAGAGGAGATGAACATTCAACAACGAGAAAAGGCCAAGACACAAACAGCTCTGCTGGCTAGAACGCGTGGCCCTGGCAAAGACCGAGTGACGCAGACATGCGACCACTGCAACAAACCAGGTCACACCAAGGCCGGATGTTTTGGCTTACATCCCGACCTTCTTGAGGAGTTCAGGAGAAAACGAGCACTTCGGAGTGAACGACGAGAAGCCAAGCTTGAGAAGAGAAAGGAGAACACCTCGTCACTGCAACCTGACGAGGATCACACTGCCGCTATCGCATTCTTAAACACGGCCTTTCTATCCTTTCAACCCCAGTTTGGCCTGGCCGCATCAGAACCGTCCAAACTGCTCGAGCGAATTCACGTATTGGACAGTGGCGCCTCCTCCCACACGTTCTGCCATCGACAGAACTTTACGTCACTCGAGAAATTCACCGGCTCTGCCATCAACGGCATAGCTGGCTCGGCCATTATGCCTGAGGGGCAAGGCACATACACCCTCAAAACCATACGGAACAATGCCAAGGGAACGAAAACCTTTCATAAGGCACTTTACGTGCCAGGCGCTCACTGCAACCTCATCTCAGTCTCAGCTCTTGAGGAAGATGGAGCAACTATTCTATTTCGAAAAGGACGAGCCGTCATTACAAACCACGGTAAAGTCATCCTCAGCGCCACTAGGAAATTCGGTCTATATGTGATCGACGAGGATGACGAACAACTGCACACTGCTATGGCCGCCTACTCCGTCAGCGACCCCAAACTGCAGATCTGGCATGACCGGCTCGGCCATTTGGGAGAACAGAACTTACATTGACTCATCAAGATGTCCACGGGCATCACTCCTCTATCTGACTCCAACGCCTGTGAAGCGTGCGTAAAAGGTCGCATGAAGGAAAAGCCCCATCGCGGATGCATTCGAAAAGGAACGAGACCACTGGAGAGCCTTCATGGCGATATCGCTGGCCCCTTCCCAGACGAAGGCATCGACGGCCATAGATACTGGGCCTGCTTCATAGACGATTTCACCAAGATGACCTGGGTCTTCCCAATCAGGCAAAAGTCCGAATTTGGCAACTGCTTTCGAAAACTTCTGGAACAAGCTGAGACGCCAACCCGTCGCTGCCGTTACCTTCGCCTCGATCGAGCGGGAGAAAACCAAGCTGATACACTCACTCTCTACTGCGAAAACAAGATGATTGAGATGATCTTCTCTGCCACCGAACAGCACGAACAAAACGGAGTGGCCGAAGTTGCAAACCGTATCTTACTCGAGAAACTCACGACAACTCTCATTCATTCAGGACTGGAAAAGAAATTCTGGCCATACGTCCTCAAAGCCATGGCATATGTACGAAACCTCTCACCAGCCTCGGGTCGTCAAATCACACCTTATGAAGCATGGCACAAGGAAGTGCCGGATCTCTCCCATCTCCGAGTTATCGGCAGCCGAGGCTTTGCAAAAATGCCTTCAGCCAAACGGAAGAAGATGGACGACAAGACAATCCCCTGCCGACTCCTCGGCTATCAAGGGAGCACAAACTACGCCTTAGTCGACGACGATGGAAGAATATTCTTTGCGAATAACGTGGTGTTCGATGAGAAATCCCTGCCGAGAAAACGAATTGCATCCGATCAACCAACTGATGAACCCAACACAAAACGGATGGATCTCACACCATCTCTTCCAACTATACCTATAACCGAAAGCACCAGAATAGACGAAGAGATACAGACAGCTCCCAACCAATCCCATCCATCCAATCAAGACGAACCGAGCATCCATGTGGAATTGGGGACTCCAGAAAGAACACAGAGCCCCGACGGTGCAGTCGATGAACACCAAGTCGCCACGGAAGCAGCCGACCGTCATCCCGAACTACGCTTTCCAGTACGGGAAACCCGAGGACAAATGCCATCAAGATACACAGTCCTAGCTCAACAATACCCAGAAGCTCAACAAAACCAATGGCGTTTCACCATGATTGCCATTCATCTGGCCATGATCGCCAACAACCTTGAACCGACCGAACCCAAAACCTTTGCCGAAGCAATCAACTCGCCTCATAGCGAACAATGGACGCAAGCCATGATTGACGAAATCGACTCCTTAATGAGAAATGGCACTTTCATACCAGTCAACCTACCTCCAGGAAAACATACTCTCCAAGGCAAATGGGTGTACAAGCTCAAGCGGGGAAAGGATGGCGAGATTACCAGATTCAAAGCTCGCTTCGTTGTCAGAGGCTTCGAACAAGAAGAGGGAATCGACTACCACGAGACGTTTGCCTCCGTGGTCAAGCCGATGAGCTATAAAATGATCTTCGCTATCGCTGCGGCCCTGGACCTTGAACTGGAACAAATGGATGTCAAAACTGCCTTCCTTTACGGTGGTGTCAAAGAAGAAATCTACGTCACTCAGCCACAGGGCTTCGACGACAGGTCAGGCAGAGTCTTCCGACTGCGGAAAGCTCTCTACGGTCTTAAACAATCTCCCCGAATCTGGTACCAGACATTATCTGATTTTCTGGAAACCCTCGGCTTCAAACCACTCAACGCCGATGTTGGCGTCTTCATCCGTGGCACAACCTACATCGCCGTCTACGTGGATGATCTCCTAATCGCTGGTCCCGATAAGGAAGAAATCCGCCAAATCAAAGCCGCCTTGAGCAAGAAATTCGAAATGACTGACCTTGGTCCGTGTCAGTACTATCTGGGAATGTCCGTCCGGAGAGACAGACGCAACAAGGCCATCTTCCTCTCCCAACGAGCATATGTCGAGAAGGTCCTACGGGAATTTGACATGTGGGAGAGCAAGCCAGTCACAACTCCCCTGAGCACGTCAAAATTCCAACCTGTCCCAGACGAATACAAAGCGTCTGAAACGACGAAACTATGGTACGCAAAGGCAATTGGTTCACTTATGTACGCTATGCTTGGCACTCGCCCAGACATCGCATTTGCCGTCTCTCTCTGCAGCCGATATCTGGGAAACCCAACCAACGAACACGTCCAAGCCGTCAAGCGCATCATGAGGTACTTGCGAGGAACGATCGACTTGGAACTCGTTTTCAGCGGACCACTCAGACCGTTAGTTGGGCACACCGACTCAGACTGGGCTGGCGACCACGACACCAGACGATCAACGGCTGGCTATGTCTTCAACGTCGGCACAGGCGCCATCAGTTGGAGCTCCAAACGACAACCAACGGTCGCACTATCATCCTGCGAAGCGGAGTACATGGGACAAACACAATGCACCAAAGAAGCGATCTGGCTACGAGAGTTGCTGCGCGAACTTCTGGCCCAATACAAACATGGAGACCTTCAAACAACTATCCTCTACGGGGACAATCAAGGGGCAATTGCAATGGCCAAAAATCCACAGTTCCATGCCAGGACTAAGCACATTGACATTCAATGGCATTACGTTCGAGAGCGGGTCTCGGATGGAGACGTTGAGCTCCAATATGTCCCAACCGAGCAACAAATTGCTGATGGACTTACGAAAGCCCTTCCAAAAGACCGTTTTATCGTGTTTCGCAACGCGCTGGGCCTCTCCAACCCATGATTCACTGTTGGTCACGCAAGTATGGGTCATGAGAAAAGGAGGTGGCTGGGAACACCTGGCCAACTGACACTCCGCGATCTCTCGACAACCAAGTAACCTACCAACAAACTGACTTGGGATTTGGAAGCAACGGCGTTGAAAGTCTATGATATCAAATTCACACGATTTTTTTTTACCCTTTTCATTATGCCCCAAGTGGGAGAAAATGGGTGCCCAACAGTCTATGCCGCTCATCGAGCCTCCAAGCGACCCACAGGTCCTCAGCTCGGAATTCTTCGGCTTCTTACAGCAATTCTACAATAATTTCAACCATACTGAACGCTCCTTGAGTATATTCGAGAGCCACTTCATTCAGAGAGGCATCACACATACCGATTGGAAAGAATCCCATGGCATATGCCCATGCTCGAGACAATCACAAAATTCTACAAAACTACAAAACATGGCAAACGCTGCTGGATTGGCTTCTTCAGCGTTAATAACCACGGTCCTACGAGTCAGCAATACCAACAAAGGACAAGATCCATGTCCTCTACATTTACTTCGGAAAATATAGGCCTAGGATGAAGTGGGAGATCTGGGGTGCTAAGGCCCTAGTAACCAAAGAATCCAAGGCTGTACTCAAACATCAAACATCAAACAATCTGGAAGATCTGGGGTGCTAAGGCCCCAGTGACCAAAGAATTCAAGGCTGTTCGCCTCACAAACATCAAACAAACATCAAACATCAACTTGGGATGAAGTAGGTGATCTGGAGTGCAAAGGCTCCAGTGATCGAAGAATCCAAGGCTTCATTTAAACATTCAAACATCAAACATCAAACATCAACTTGGGATGAAGTAGGTGATCTGGAGTGCTGAGGCTCCAGTGATCGAAGAATCCAAGGCTTCATTCAAACTTCAAACATCAAACAAACTTCAAACATCAATCAAACATCAAACTACCTGGTAGACCTGGGGTGCTAAGGCCCCAGTGACCGAACAATCCAACGCAAGTGTGGTAATAGAAGCTCTTTCCTGTTTTTCACCCACGAAGGTGTTTTTGAGGTTTTAATGAGGCCACGCTCTGTTACGCAGAAACATCTCGCACCAATGGCTCGAGTGGGAGTGTTGAGATCCGTGTTTTAACGGATCAATGGCTATTCCGATCCATTGGTGGATGTCTTCCTATAATAGCTTCCGCTGGTTAGCGCTAGTTTTCTTCTTCTTCAATCAATACAACACGCTCATTTCAACATTTTCAACGTACCGTGAACTTACTTTTAGTACGCACTAGTAAATAGGGGCCTTTGCCGGGCCGCTCCCCGGGTCTAGGGTCACCCCCGGCTTCGGATAGAGTGGCCGAGATACCCCCTGCAGCTCGACGACGTGCTAAGTCCATGCGCTTCAAGGCTCTCACTAGCCGTTTCCCTTGTTCGTCTCAAGGTCTCAAGTCGAAATCGACTTCCCGGTTCTTCTCAAGTGGCTTCCCTGCCTCTGCACCTTGGCATTGCCTGCCCGGGGTGCGAGTCAGCGTGACTGACTGGCTCGCCAGTGGCTTCTGAGCCCGCAGCCCACCCCATCTCTTCAGCTTTCGAAACCTGATGACACAACAGCAGCCTCTCTGACACTTAACCCTAGATCGAGATGCAGCGGCGCTTCCGGGCTTCCGCCAACCAAGGCTTGAGGAAAAGGTCTGGACGCCTACGAGTCAGGACCATGCTTGCGAAGGACCCCTCCATCCAGCCCAGGGCTCCTAATAGTGTAACCAGTGCGTGTGAAAGCCTCAAACTGCTCATTTAGTCCGTTTGACTTGGCCAAACTAAACTACCAGTTTGCTGAGATTCGCATACTGCATGGTCTGTCCGTCACGGTCAAACTAAACTACAGTGCAAACTGTAGTCTACACTATTACCGGTAGTCTGAACAGAATAGCCCCACTTGCGGCCGTCGCTCCTCGTACCTCCCTGGCTGCCTCCAGTGGACTCCCGTCTTCAATAAAAATTATACGGCATGGGAAAGGGAGAGTAGACGAAAATAATTAAGAGATAAATAGCTTTCGAGCGGACTGGATTTGCCTTAATCTGCGCCTTGGGTGGGGACGTAACCTACCACATTGGCGGAGAAGATGTGGCCAAGGTTTAGCATCATGCACTTTCTCGACCGCAAATAACAACTTGGCAATATATCTCAGAGCGTGGTGGAATTGATACAAGGCGAGAGTCCCAGAGAGACAATGACTATATTCTTAACCAGAATGAGTGTCATTCTCACGGAGAGACCAGCGTGATTATTGGCATCTCTGCTGTATCGCTCAATAGGATTATGCGGCTGGCTTACCCTATAGGCGCTGGATAGAGGCTACCTGGCGCCCCGCCTATCTGAATGGCAGGGCTGGTATCTCTTAACTCCACGACTTGGGATTCGCCACTCAGACAACACGCACTTCATCGTCTCTGAGGTTGTAAATGTTGTTCATGGAAATCAGCGAGATAGCCCTTTCCAAAGCATGTACATGCATGTAATTCTGGGTCTTGCTAGGACGATGGTTTCAGTTGCGCAATACTTAGGATACAATAATTCAGCGCAGTGCAGCTACTGTACCCGCTAACATATCTTAGCACGGTCCTGGAAATTTCGCCACACGCGCTCGACGCGTCCGACGCGTTGTGTCACTCGGGAGGGGCTACAAACGTGGAAAGACGATGCCTGAGGCACGTCTAGTGTGTTGACGGCCGCAAAACGTTCGGCAACTGGATGATGGCCCTTAAAAAGTGGGCCTTAGTTTTTACAGCTGGCAGCAACCCTGGTTTGTTTACTTTGGAGTTTTTCGCTTGACACGATCTCCATTTTGTTCGCAACGCTTCTTGATGTTTTGCAGAATTAAGCAATGAATCCTAAGCCTGCTCCTCAAAGGCTTCAGGATGACATAATTTCCATCGTCTGTGCCCGCTGTGGCGAGGAGAAGCCAGCGGGTGACTTTGTCAGCAAAGTGAAATCTGCTGGGAACACGAAGAACTGCCTAGATTGTCGTACTCAGAACAATTCTCATGTCAGCTGTGTCTCCCCATTCCGTGAAACGTTGAGTACTAACTAACTGAAGTACTCCAGATCTAGAGGCGCGATCATGACATTGAGGAGTCTCGCTGTCCGTCCTTCGTCAGCTGAGAGACGTGCCCCAAAGAGAACCGACGGTGATGCCGGCCTTTCGCCTCCGAACGAGAGATCCAGAACCCAGCCTACTTCGCCAGAGAGGCTACGGCAACTTCACACGGCGAGGAGGTTATTTGAAGAGCCAATTAGCCAGCCGCAGGTGGTGCGGGGACGCCAATCCCACTAACCCAACAAAGCTTGCGCAACTTCCGGACTCTTGCTCCCTCACCGACCGTACAGCCAACGACCGATCAAATCGCGTCAAACTCTGATCCATCTACTGTCCCAAGCAGCACAACTGATGCTGAGTACTCTTACTTGGCTTCTAGGTTCCATAAGGGCGGGAAAGACTCACAAGATGATGCCTCCAAGGCTGAGGCGAAGGCAAGGCAGGTGGCTATACAGCGCGACCATCGTTCACGGCGCCGTGCGGGGGAGACTGTCTCCCTGACTCCCTCGATATCTCAACTGGGCGTCTCTGCAGTTCCTGATGAGCCTGGAGAAGGTATCCCTGGCCGTGATCGTCGTTGTTGTGTAGGCTAACTACTGGATTAGCCACGGTTATGGCGCACATCCAGAACAGGACGGGATAAATATGGGTGACAAGGGGGAAGTCTCTGAATCCGATATTGACGCCGAGGACTACTTCAATTTGCTTCTCTCGCCTGCTCGGCCTCGGAGGTATCTCGAGCAATTAGGGGTAGAGTGCGATTCCGAACCAGGGGACGAAGACGTGGAGTTCTGGAAGCTCCTTTCCAGCCGCGTACAGGCAAAACTAGACGATCAAGAGGTCGCAAGGTTTGTCAACGCTTTACGAGTATACGCTACTAAAGATAGGGTGAACGAATATAACCACTATCACCTCGACCGCCTCAGCCGGCCAGTCATCCAGGTCATGGCTAAGAACGTCGGCCCCGGCGCGGCTGCTGCGCCTGATGACAAGCCGGGCAACCTTGCGAAGCAGATCCCCATATGCATTGGCTCCCGTCTGATGCTGACGTCCAACCTTTGGCAGCCAGTTGGCCTCTGCAACGGCGCTCGCGGCACAGTTTACGATATCGGCTGGGCACCTGGGGCCGACCCCATCCAAGACCGTCCCGGTGTTATCATGATGGAGTTTGACAAATACAGCGGACCGGTATTCCTGACCACCGCTGATGGCAGGAAGATTGTGCCGATTCTCCCAGTGGAGAGGGACTTCCTCATCGGAGCCACCCTCTGCGCTCGCACCCAGTTTCCCCTGATCGTATGCTACGCAATTACCGTGCACAAGTCACAAAGCATCACCGAAGACATGATAGTTACAGATCTGTCCTGCCGGGACTTTCAGACTGGTTTAAGCTACGTGGCTGTCTCTCGCGTGAAAACGCTCGAGGGTCTGATGTTGGATGCACCATTTGATCGTAATCACCTGGTCTACGGGTCTCCCCTGGATGGCATGAAGATGAAGATGAGAGATCAGGAGCTTAGGAAACAACAGGTGCTCACACGGAATCCGTACATGTCACATAATACCAAGAATGGCCATGGCAATGGATCAGTACGTAGATAATGCAGTAGTAGTAATAGCTTCCCGGCCCGCGGACACACAGCCTTCGGCTGAGGCTACCCCATGCACCCCATCGCCGCTCCAATGTGCATGGGGTGACGTAGTATTTTAACATGTACATGATCCAATCTAACAAGTACAGCGACTTCCTCGTCCATGTCAGCGTTACGTCAGAGGGTCAGAGGTCCTGCAACGTGTAGGGAAGGGCCTGTGCGATCAACGACGCCATTGATGAAAGTTATTACGTTATATATTTTTCTCATGCTGCATTACTCAGGTAGCGCGTTGGTGCGGTTTCCTGTCAGGATCGGAGTGGGAATCGCAGGGATATTACTCGGGTAGCGCGTTGGTGCGGTTTCCTGTCAGGATCGGAGTGGGAATCGCAGGGACATTACTCAGGTAGCGCGTAGGTAGCACCTCAACCGCGAGGTTTCTTAGTTGATGCGCGAGCATAAAACAGGAAAAACCAAGTGGCATTGATGCGCAAGATGAGGAAACAGATGGCTTGGAAAACGAAGAGGAGTGCAAGTACGACTCCAAGAAACGACGCTCTATCCGAGTGGTATTCCCTGGCAAGGGCAAGCCATCAGTGGACAAGATAACTATCACCGACCTCAGGATCAGAATAAGAAGATACAGCGGACATCATAGGTCGAGTACCAAACTGCATCTCCCTCTGCCACCCTCGAGCAGCCCTCCACTCACTCCGGCTCCTCACCGTCGGGACGGCCTCGCCCAGCATCGCCACCATCTCGGAGCCCTCCGGCCAGGACAAGAACCACCGGCTCAAGTGTGCCTCGAGCCAGTCCTTGTTGTCCAGGTTGGAGCACCCTCGCTACCCAGGCTGTTTCGGCGAACCACCCGCCGTCCCAGCCTTTACGGCTACAGACCCCAACCAACCGCCTCCCATCAAGTCTCCCGTCACGGCAAACAAGATGCACCAAACATCCTCGCGCTTGCTGCGCATGACGGAGGACGACCAGCCGTTCACGAGGGTATGTGCGATGGTTCTACTGCCTGACCCTTTTTCGTGCGCCAACGTGCAGCGGTCCGCGCGGGGCATGCTAACTTTGGTTGTACAATAGGACTTCAATGATCTCTTCTCCACTCTCGTCGTCAGTCTCTTGCCTCTCTCCGCCCACCGCGTCCGATTGGCCAAGGTCGAGTACACATTCCTCTCCGAGGATGCCATCAACAACCTCGGATCTCTCAAGTTCTCCCAGTCGAACCGCATGCCCGATCCCAAAGACCCCTCCCGCATCGTCACCACCGCCACAACCATCACCTTCTCCATGGCCAAGGATATGGCCCGGTCCATCTGCCAACGCTTCGTCGAGGCCCGTTTCATTGAATCTGCCGACGGCAAGTACCAGCAGGTGTACAACATGAAGGGATCGGTCTGGCAGCTGACGCCTAAGGGAATCACCGTGCTGGACAGGTTCTGCACCAGGAATGGTATCCAGCAGAAGCAGGTTTCGAAACTGGCCAACCTGGGCTTAACCCAGCTCGTCCTGCTGGAGAGGGACCCGCAGAGCGACAAGCTCCTACGCGACCAGGGCGCCATCGAGGTCATTTTCCGCCGCTTCGTGGGTGCCAACGGCCGGAACATCAAGGCGACCGTCAATGCAGCCGAGTCGGACTTGTTGCACGATTACAAGGATGGTCTCACGGGTGTCAAGATGGTGGCCGAGCGCAAGGTCAACGGCAAGACGTATCGAGACACCTTCACTGGCAAAGCCACCACCGACTGGTTGATGGACTGCTCCACCATCGTTGACAAGCGAGAAACCGTCGAAGTTGCCACCCTCTTTGTCGAGTTCGATCTGATGGAGCCCGTCGCTCAGGACCAAGCCTACATGTCCCAGAACCCGGGCTGCAATGTGTTCCAGCCCACCAAGTATGCCATCTATCAGATCTCCCAGCGGGGCAAGGATCTCATCAACGGTTCTGGCTCTAGGGGACGAGCGTCAGCGAGCGAGGGCAGTGCGGCTTCTCAGCGAAACGGCATCACCAGGGACTCCAACACCCAGCGGCTCGACAAGATCCTCAACGATCCTGCGCTCCGTCTTCTCTTCCGGGAGAACCTGCGAGACACGCACTGCGAAGAGAACCTGTCCTTCTACCAGGATGTCAACGAGTTTGTCCGCAACTGCAAGGCCGTCACTCGCACGGCCCAAAAGAGCCCCAACAGCACCTCGATGGACAGGGTCAAGGAGATCATGGCGCAGGCGTACGGAATCTACAACGCCTTCCTAGCCCCGGGATCGCCGTGTGAGCTTAATATCGACCACCAGCTCCGCAACAACTTTGCTACTCGGATGACCAAGGCCGTTGGCCAGGATATCACCATGATCGACACCCTCCAGGAGGTGACGTCCCTCTTCGAGGACGCCCAAAACGCCGTCTTCAAGCTCATGGCTAGTGTAAGTTTTGCTAACCCCCCAAACTTCAGCGAGGCGACGGGCGCTAACGCATAGCAGGATTCGGTGCCAAAATTCCTTCGCAGCCCCAAGTACGAGTAGCAAATGCGAAATTATGAATTCGACCTCGTCGGTCAAGGCCCTGAGCGAAGTCAGAGCCGGTCCAACCGAAAGTGACGTCTCGACGCCGAATGCCGACGCCCGCAACAAGCGTGACAACTAGCGTGGGTTGGTGGCGAGCGACGGGACTGTTGGCTTCTCAGCTATTGTCAACACAAGATCTCACCTGCAGCCGTGGATGCCAGCGCTGCCCTCAAATCAAATCACGTCAAACAAATTACCAAACAAATTACCAAACAAATTACCAAACAAATTACCAAACAAATTACCAAACAAATTACCAAACAAATTACCAAACAAATCAATCAAATAACCACAACAGCTGGTATTAAAGCAAACATATATGAACTTCCTGATTTGATTTGACATTTGATATAGGCAATGACTATGCGGGCCGAACCACGTTGCTACGGGGTGTGGCTGATCCCTCCAAATCTGGCATCAGACCCACCCAACTGACTTGGATACCGCCACCCTTCCAGCTGATGGCTGGTTTGCGTACCAGTTCTACTCTCCAGCCACTTGTCATCACCAGAAGATTCGCATATATACCTGTAACGGTCTCAAGGTAGTGTATTGCAACTAGCTAGGCCACTCTACAGAGTATACCAAACTTAAGGAAAGAAGAAGAAGAGAAAGAGAGTAGAGGAGGTCCATCCATAAATATACTTGTCATGGTGGCTTAAAGGTAAAAAGTGGGCCACGAAAGGCCGAGGGTTCCCGAGGCCACCTACGGGCACAGCCCGTTACAATACCAACATTTCACGACTATATTCCTGTCGGTATAGCTATCTGTGTACTGGTACGATTTTAGATTCACACTCATCGATACGGATAAGCCTTTTCCCAATAATTTATAGCGCCAATTATCATGAGATTGCAGGAAAACCCAGTCCATCCAAGTGGCACTGAAAGCAGTGACAACAATAACAATAAGGATTCTGAGAACTCAATGTGACTTCAGTTTGAAGGAAGTCCTTCAATGATTCCTGGTTGTTTTGTGATAAAATTCTTGGAATGTTTCATCATGCTTGTCTCACCAACCCCTCATTTTCTCCACCTTTCAAACCCTCATTGCATTTGATTGTGACGTTGCAAGGCATCCTGAAATGCGCCACCAGGATTACCCTAGACACATTCTCCAAAAATCCTCCCACGCAAGTTTTTGGAATAAACTTTTGAAATCTCATTAGCAGGCTGTTGGAGCACTTGAAAACCGCCATAGCCATCTTCGTTCCTCAAGGCTCTTTTGCGCAAACCGCGACCGGTTTGCCTCTCCTGTTAGAAGAAGGATGGCTGAGAATAAATAGGGTGACCCTATAGGCTGCCATATGCAGCAGAGCTTAATCGTACAATCGTCACAAGTGCACTTCCGGCGTTTTGCCATTTGCACCCATTTGCGGACCTTAGCTAATGTGTGACCGTAGCCCTCACCATTGGGAGATGTGGAAGGACAGCATCGGCCAAAGCTAAATTACTGCCGGCATCCACATCGCATCGACTTAGGGTATCACGTGTGCCAGACTTTCACTTTGTCACAATGCCAAACTCAAGGTTTATAATCCTGCTCGCGCGTCTATGCCGGCCATCTTCCATCGGAACCCATGACACTACGAGTGAGCTAATATTACACTTATATTATTGACACCCCCCTACAAGTTCCGCCATCAACCCGTCCTTCCGGCCGACAGTGGCTCCTCTCATTATCCGTCTATCATACTGCACAGCTACTGCACAACACGTACTACTACTATCCACTGTGGCTCACCCGTCTGCCTGCGTCACGCGGCGGGTCGTCGCCTAGCCCATCCCCATCGACGGCCCCATCGTCTGGGACGCTCGCAAACCGTCGCAAACTCACTGTCGGCTAAAGTTCAACGCTCATCGCCGTCGCCGGCGACCTGAACCAGTTCGCCAGAACATCTGCCAAAGAAGTCGAACAAAATCGCTTTAGTGGTGGAGAGTCAATTCTACATACACAACAATCATACGGATGATCCCGCACGTCCGCATTGCACCTACACACACACCAACAGAGCACATGCTTGACACGATATTCTCACGACACCCACTTCCCTTCATCACTCCTACGACTACAAGAGACTGACGACAAGTCCCCACATCCTCTCATATACATGTACTCACCCATACCTTACCTCACCTTGCTGCTTTGTCTGTGTGTCCTACACCACCTTCGGCATCGCTACAGCACATCCCTAGCCTCACATACCTCAACCTTTCTAATTTTTCTTTCCACTATCTCTATCCCTCAAAATATCTGACCCGTCCCATCACACGCTTTCCCGGCTTCGCCTGTAAGACGTCTCTCATCCCTCTCCACGTTAAATCGTCAACATCCTGCGCGAGGCGCTTTGTCTTGTCCCTCGTCCCTCGCCCTTCCCCTCGCTCGCGACGCGACGCAGCCTTATACGCATTCTCCAAAATTGGCTCCGCTCTCTTTTACACACTTCAGGAGCCTCGATGACACTGACCCCCCGATTGTCTTTTCAATAAATCGCGCGCATTCGTCGTTGTCGCAAGGTCGCAAAAACTGTGGTGACCGTAACTACACAATATTCTTCAGCCCGGCTACGTGAGAAACACTGGGAAAAGTTGCTCTCTCTCGGCGGCCAAGCTTACCCGATATCGATATGTTCCGAAGGAGGTAAGCATGCTGTGTCCTCTAGCAGCTTGCGACTGGAAGCGCATCCGGAAATGACCCTCCAGGAGCTTGCTCCAGGCGTCAAGCTCTCTTCTTTACTCATATAATGACACGATTAACCGTCCTACAGGACAAGCTCGGCAAAACCTGGGGACGACCTGCTGGTCAACTTCCGACAGCAGTTCCCCGAGGTGGCAGCCGTGAGCACCTCAACCACGGCCCCCGCGATATCTCAAACTACTGCGGCCGAGAATCCCATCGTCCAGGCGCCACCACCACCTGAGAGGTATGCTCTTTGGGCCCACCCCGATTTTGCATTTATGATGATTCTCGGGACACTTTGTGCCCGACGCATGGGGTATCATGATTGATGCTGCCGTCTGCCGTCCATCGTCTGCCGTTGTCCCGCTTTAGCTCTAGGACAAGTTTGCTGACTAGATCCCTCATGTAGGGCCCAGGGCATTGCGCAAGATGTCTTCCGCGACCAAGACCCGACTCCTCGGGTCACGAATGGGCAGTGGAGGTTTACACCATCCCTCTTAGACCCTAACTCACCAATATCCTTTGCCAACTTCGCCAATGCGCCTCCTGGCTATTACACGCCCACCCCAGGCGGTACCTTCACTTTGTCCCACCCTCAGGCTGGCGACCTCCATACCCCCACGCTTGGCCTTGGAATTTATCTTGGAACTCCGTTGTCAATGCCAACTTCGGGAGATGGGACGCAATTCGGCCCAGGAACTGTAGTCATGGATATGACTGGATTCCAGACATTGCAACCTCATCAGTTCCACCACTTCACTCCATTCATCCAAGCGCCCCCTCCTCAGCCGGCTTTTGCACCGTCTACTTTTGTTCATCAAGACCCCCCTTATGAGACCATGGACCAAGACAGCTTTCGGATGGAGACGGAAGCTCTAGAAGAGCTCATGACATCGATCGATTCCGCCGTTCAGAATCCACCGCCGGTGGCTGGACTCCCAACACGCCAGTTTCCTAGCATCCAGATACCTCACCCACTACCTGCGTCTGCAGAAAAGTTCCGATTTCATGCGACCCTCAATGCCCCAACTGCAATGATCAAGCATGCCGATGAAATCCCCATCACCTATCTCAACAAGGGACAAGCCTACTTATTGTCCATCACCGATACCAATACAACGTTGCCTATAGTTCCTGGCACCAAGTACCGTACCTTTGTACGGATTTCGTTTGAGGACGACCAGCAGAGACAACGGCCAGGTGTCCGTTGGGGCCTCTGGAAGGAAGGCAGAGGGACCAACGAAGCGCATCAAAGACGCGGGAAGCTCCAGGCAGTCGAGTATGTTGAGGCCGGACAACCCGCCGAAGGATATGACGATAAAACTCACGTAGAGCTCGAGTCATCTTCATTTGACGGCTTCTCTGTCATGTGGACGCCGAGGACTAATGGAGCCGCCGAAGTCAACATCGCAGTGCGGTTCAATTTTCTATCCACCGACTTCAGTTATTCCAAAGGCGTCAAGGGCATTCCTGTGAGACTTTGCGCTAAAACTAACCCAGTCCCGTCCGATCCCTCTCTACCCGTTGCTGATGTCAATCCCGAGATATGCTTCTGCAAGGTCAAGCTCTTCCGAGACCATGGAGCCGAACGGAGGCTCACCAACGATGTTGCCCATGTTAAAAAATCGATCGACAAGCTCAAACAACAGATTGCGCAAGCTGAGAGCGGAATAAAAGACTTCGGCAAGCGGAAGCCTTCAAGCGCCTCCTCAAAGACAGCAGATATGCAGCGACCTGGAAAAGTCATAAAGCACAAGCGGACATGGTCAATATCCTCAGCTAGCTCCGCTGGCGGTGGTGGATGGCGCATGTCTTTCGAGGAAGACCTTCACTTCAAGCTTCAGACTCTTCAAGACATGTTCACAAGCACCCGGCCTGTCAGTGTTCTATTCCTTCGTGGTGAAGAGCTAGATGATCCCAATCTATATCCTGTCTCACTTCCCGGAGATGCCTCACCACTTACCAATACCGAAGGACGAGTTGGTCCGAACTGGCAGGCCAGGAGCGGTCGCAGCTCAATGACGGGCTCTATGATTTCTCCATCGCCCATTTCACTATCTCTAGCGTCACAAACCTCTGCTCTTAGTCCTGGCAGTCAATGTCAGAACTTTGACTCCGTCGCCGCTGGTGATATGTCACGCAATGGCTCGGATCAGCCAATGAAAGTCAGCAAGGCGGACGATGACGGGAATCTCAGCGGGTGGATTGAGGCTCTTGGTGTAGACCCTTCATACCGACTCCTCCAAGAGCGAAGTCCCACGCCTGTGGCCTGCTTTTACGTTGTCCGCCGTAGCCAGCAAGAACCCGACCAGAAAGAGTATCATAGGGCAATCTACTTGATGCAGCGAACGCTGAAGGAGTTGACCCATCGGATCGCAGCTAAGTGGGGTATTGATACATCTCAGATCGCCCGGACGATCCATACAACTCGGAACGGGTTGGAGGTGGAAATGGACGACGATGTTGTTCGAGAACTAAAGGAAGGCCAAGCCATGGCCCTGGAAATTGAGGAAACCGAGCAGTCTTCAGGGGTGAAACGAGAGTGGGAGATGGCCGTCGACTCAATTGATGGCTCTCCCGACACGGAATCCTCTGACAAGGTAGCCGGCGGACTTGTCCTGCGTCTCACTTTCTAATCACTGTTTCTTTTCATTTCCTCTGGTGATGTGATGGGATTGCGGCAGACGAGCACCGAGGTCTAGACTGGGACATGTTTCACGATTGAGGTTTCATAGACTTAGATAGATGATTATTGGAAGAGATCAGAGATGAAAACTTAGTTGACTCATGCAATAGAGAATCTTCATTAATTTAATTACCCAAAGCGTATCAAGAGACCATAACCGGCTACCTATCGGGTTTTGCTGAAAGGCAGCAGCCAATACACGGGTCTCGTTCAACCTCGGCTACAATACTTCTTGGCCGCTGCAGGAGGACCGGCAGCCCATGAAAGGTTGGTTGATGATCCATTCTGACTCTAGGAGTGAGTTGCAGTTATGGTGGCAATTGGCTGGTTGGTACTGCAAAGTTCAACATGACGTCTAAAGTCATATCTCTTACTCGAAAAGTGCTGATACTGATTTACATCATAATGATCTTACCCAGTCATCTTGACATTTAAATTCTCAATCACCGCTCTTTCTCTTTCAAGAACTAGAGGTGCAGAATTAGGCTGCGAGCTGACTAACTGACTGGCTTGCAATACCTCATGCGAGAGCGTATACGATCAAATTTATGTCTCTGCGATCATATCGCGTATTGCACCCAATGGCCGTGGAAAAGATTCAGGGTAACCTACCGCAGTCGCGTCAAGACAACTCCATTGAATTTCCAACAGAGGAAACAATCCAGGACCGCCTGAGATCACAGAATCCTGCCCTAGCTTCCGAAAAAAATCAGCTGCAGCAAGAGTGTGCAAACCTTAAAACACTCCTATCGGCACACACAATGGGAAAGGAGTGTCGTTTGTACCACCAGAAGCATTGTTCCCGCGCACCAGAATCGGAGACGACCATGAAAGACCAGAGTGAGTGACCAGAAGGAATGAGGGCATTTGTCTAGATAAGGTGTGAGGAAGATGGCGAGGGGTGATCATGGGAATTGCTGAGGTGAAGTGATTGGGGGATAGCAATCAATGTACTATCCGTCCACTGTAGTTCTTAATAGGCAGGCAGTGGCCTTAGTTTTAGGCCCAGATACGAGACTTGATTGACAACCGGCCGCCCATGATTATGAGCGGCTTAGTAAAATGACCAAAATCGGGCCGGCCGTTCTCATCACCAAGGCTATGTCGTAAGGGGTGCTGAGCCGTAATCTGCGACGTAGCCGTGCGTGTCATCGATAGAACCAACTTTGTACTCCTCGGTATACACAAAATTTATTATACGTCGAACTCCTCCGCGTAGTTTTTGGTCAGGGTCCCCCCCCCCCCCCCCCCCTTTTTAGCTGTTCCTGGAACAACATGCATGCCCCACACCATTTCCCAGGAACTCAGCCTCTGAAGTCTCGTTTCGGACTTAACATATAGCTCCAAAGAGAAGAACGACAGCCGGTCTTTGATCAAACCAGTTCCAAACCAGGACAGGAAAGCTCGCCGGGGACAAGCTGCAGGTGGACATCGTCTACCTTGGAATAAGGTTCGCCGCATGGTGGTCGTTTTGTTCCATCGACTGGATGTAGCGCTGGGCCTCATTTCTGATATAATCCTGTATTAAGGTGCTGTTGCAGACACTGTGCTGCAAAGCTGCATCTTGAGTTGGTGAATCTCAGTGACAAGTTCTCCAACGCAGTTAGACAGCGTAATGTTGCGTTTCTCCATGTCCTGTTGTTCGGTTTGGAGTCTCACAATATTCGCTTTCTTCCGAATTCGGAAGTTGTTGGAGGCGATGCGATTCCTCTCCTGTTTCCGCCTGTGGACGACATATTCTTTAGGATAGCCATGATCATCACTATTTTCGCCGTTAATTGAGTTCGTTTTGCTGCCCATCCTTTTTTTGTATTGTCTTTGCAGCCTCGTGTAGAGCAGCGTCTGGCAGATTTAGGAGAGCTGAAGGCGCGCTGGATTGCGCCTTGCGTTTCGGGCCAGGCTTCTTGTTATCTCTACATAAGAACAATCCGGCGACATAACAGCTGTAGCATCAGGGTATCGCCACTAGCTCGACTGTGCAAATATCCCTCTGCTTCGTATTGAAGTACGACTGAATACCACGCCACAAGAGGATACTTTACTCTTCCGACGTTTTGTAGAAGAGCCAGTACACTAAGTGCTACATGAGACATCACATATCGCATCTAGCGGCAGGGCAATCGAATGGGTTATTCTCTTCATGTTTCATCACGTCGCTTCATGGCCTGTACGTCCAGCACCTCGACCTCACCAAGCAGGACATACTTGAGCCCCCTGTGAATGGCGCTATTGAGAAGTTTGGAAAGATTGATGTTCTGATCAATACAGTGGGTGGCAACAAGTTTGAATCCAGCCGTCGGATACTCATGGAGTTGTGGTCATGCCGCTTTTATAGTCAGCCCCCCCGGATTAGCTGAACTTTCTCGGGCGAAAGGGGCGCCTTTGTTTTAAAACGTCGAGGATTCAACGGCCTAATCTAGCTAGGCTATCCGAAGTATACCTAACAGTGGATCCGAACTTATTGCTACCCACTATAATGCTGGATATTGTCAGATAGGTGTCCTCAAACATCCAACGTTGACGACATTCGCAAGAACTTTGAGGTCAACGTCTTCGATACGTAAAGCTCCCTGGTCCGGTGCACTACAAGATATGTCCAGGGAACTAACCCAGATAAAATAGGGACGATGGATTTGATCAAGACAATTCTTGCCACACCCACGAGCAACGACGGAGGCAAACTCCATCTCGATCATCTACATCGGAACGGGAGCCGCCCATTTTGGGCTACCCCTAATGGGTGCCTATAGTGCTACAAAGGCAGCCATGAACCTCTTCATGGAGTCTCTCATGTATGAGAAGGAAGGCGTTGATCACCCCATTGAAGTCAAGGTTGTGTGTCCTCAAGGAGGATCAACGAGACCAACTTCAACCAGAAAACGACGCAGTTCGCTGGCGTGCTTCATCGAGAAGACGATGCAGAACTTTGGTGCCATGCAAGGGCCAGAGCATGTCGGCAGCAGAAGCCGCAGAAACGGTGTGGACGGCGGTGACGGACAATGACCCGAACAAGCTGAGGTACTTGTCGGACCGCGTGGGGGAGGAGTAAACTTACGACGTATGCGAAGTGGCGAGCCCGGAGGAGATGCGAATGTGATCGACAAGAGATACATCGAGGAGATGAGGGCGGCGTTTTTGTGAGACGTCTAGTTCTCTTACACCCAGGCCGATCAAGGCCGAGAAAACGCTAAGAGTGTGGAATGGACAGAATTTGGGGTATACTTCGGAACGTCGGCAGATTCCGAATTCATCTTCATGGTGAGACGTGATCAGGTGATGACGCGACCTAGCAACTGAACAGATGACGTGAAACGAAACGGAACACTCGCCGGGCCATGTGTAATACGGACGCAAATCGAAGGAAAATATGCCTGATGATACCACAGTGACGTTTAGTGTGTAACGGTGTGCGAGCCGGTGGCAAGGAACGGGGAAGCATTACCGCCAATGGTTGAGGGAGAGCACAAGACTTATGGGAAGCCAGTCAGGAACCTTGGTCTAGATTGGTCACTAGCTTGGTCACAAGCTTGGTCAAAGATCTGACGGGGAAAGTATTCAGAGCATGTATGAGCCGGGTGATTGGGAGGGGTGAGGCAATCGATGAGGCGAACTGACGCGACTCTGGAAAGGCTGTAAGACGCCAGTCTCATGAATGAGTGCTTCGAGCATCATCAGACCCAGAAACCATCTTGCAGCAATTCCCATGTTAGTTAAAAACCAGGGAAATTAAACTCTGGGCGTTCTCATCTGCGGGGAAGCAAAAAGAGGAGCTTTTGAAGGTTTGCCTTGGCTTTGACTTCTCATTGGCTGCGAACGAGGTCCAAAGCTTGGCGTGTGCCACACACACCAACTCTCCCCGCTCGCTCGCTCCATTCACATACCGGGAAACGGCATCTTGTTGCCTGAACAAGACTGCCGTATTACGTACTTTAGGCTGCCACTGACGATTTGTTCTTGACATGTCGAACCCGATCAAAGGAGGCCCTTAGGTATCGCAGCGCCGAAAGCTGCCTTACCTCACCTTTTGGTCTATCTAATTGTCGTCATAGATGTTTTGCTCCTCAGTCTCACTTGTCTGGTACTTCTCCGCTTTTACAACTTACTGTCTTCTGCCCAATGCCAACGCGGCAGATGACAACAGACCGTTGAACTCTACTGCTACTCAACTTACTTATAATAGCTAATTTCCGTTTATCGTCCGTCTGTCACTATTCTGAATACATGAACATAAGCGCCAATTCCACAATATTCATTCATCTCCGTTAAACGTGAACATTGTGAATCTCCGAACATGCAACGCGAACAATCGAGGCTCGGGTGTAACCGTGATCGAAACTAAACACGGATTCACAGCAACCATCCAGCCCGGTCAACATCATCGGAGTACTACCAACCCTACATAAACAAACCAAATAAATACCACTTCTCCTTCTTCTTCACTCTCTAACCCTTCTGGCACCTCAGTCAGGCCAACTTCGTATCCCGAAACATCAACACCCGAGCCACATCTCTGCTTACACCGAGAGGGACCATCACACGAAAGCAGTCAGAAAGCACGAAGGACAAATATCATCCAACCATGTGCCACATCGTCGTCGCCCAGCGCGTGTGCCAGGTCTGCAACCGCAGCCAAGGCGAGACAGTTATTGACTTCACGCGCTGCGCACGCAAGTGTTCGAGCCCCTTCTACTGTCTGACTCCCAAGGCGCAGATAGAAATCTGCTCCCTCTGTGAGCCGAGAACCACGACGACGCTCTCCACACCGGTCATGTCACGAAACAGCAGCATCGATGCCAACGACAACGAAGCCGTCTCCACTGCGGCTGCTGCAGCTGCACCGGCGACGGCGGCGATTCCCGCCGTCAGCGTCGCCCCCGTAACCAGTCGCCGACTCTCTTGAGCATCGTTCACGTAGGGAAGCAGGGTAGCGGTGACGGACCGAACCCCGGGAAGTAGGCCGCCTAGCTTCACCGAAGATGCAACCCGGGCGCGGCCGATGTCCGACGTTTTTCTTCAGCTGAAGGGCTAGATTCTGCAGGGGGGAAGGTAAAATATGGGAGAAGACACGTGGAATTAAGATAATCAGGGAAGCGAGGGGCTCAACAAACGCCGCCTCGACTGAATAGCAAAAATGGACCAAACTAACAATGATACCAACTGTAGTTTTTTTTACTCGAGGGCAAAAATTGCCAGTGTACGGGAAACAGAAATTGGAAATACATACGAGGGTTATGAAAATGTGCCGGATCTTTCACATCGAGATGCGGTATCGCCCCAACGGAAAGCCCTTCGGGGCCGATTTGAAGGTGGCGCCGCCACCCGGTAGCCGCGGGCCCGTAATACCGGATTACCGGAACGAATCAATCGCCTGTTAGATGACTTGCATGATGCGAGGGGGCCAATGGGTTACTGGTAATCAATCAATGACAATTGATGATTGCCTTTGCTTGTACCTGTTTTGGGAAATAAATTCACTAGCCTACTTTTCGCGGCACCTACTTTTCGCGGGCCCTTCCCCACTAAAACACTATAGTTATCTTTAAATAGTTAACTTACTTAACTTAGCCCTAAAGCAAAGCGGAACTTCCCTGTTGAATGGAGCCCGCCGTCGATAACTCCTCGACATAAGCAAAAAATCTGACTGCAGTCTTGTATTCTTGAAGTCCAGTAATCCCCAACATAGTACTTGAGAATTCGAGAAAAAAGCGGTTCATTTCGAACCTCATTTGTAGTTAACAACTGAAGAGAACGTATCGGCCCTTCCCCAGATCCCCTCCCGAAGACATGAGAGTTGTACAATCTGTGAATGATCGACAAATAAGTTCACATCCGTCCCAAATTCGCGGATGTACCAGTTAAATACTGCAGGGTCCACCCAAGGCTCGGACCCACTCCACTGTAAATCCACGTGGACCACAAATAAGTGGCCCATCTCTATTACATCCACTTGTCGGCGCTCAGATTACGTAATAATCCACTACACTTGGAGCTGAAAGTGGATGTAATGGAGTGGATTTAGGTGGATTTAGGTACAGGGAGATATTCCCTAACCCTGGACGGTTCATAGTACTTATTTTTGTATATAATTGCCTATTAAATCGAGGTACCTGGACCCAAGTTAGCCGAGGTCGATCACCCCTACAGCTAATCTGATAACATTATACGAGAAACTACCCCTATTGAGCGCGTTTTCTACATTTCCTGCTTTTTTTTTGCCAAATTTTTTTTTTTTTTTTTTTGACGATGTCAGCCAACCAGCCAGGCCAACCAGGCCAACAGCAGCAGCTCGAAGACCGTCTTTTTCGCCATTTCAGAGGCTGGAATTGGTCAGAACGCGCTCGTGATACTAGCTCTTGGCTGTGGGACTTTGGCTATGATATTCAACGTCATGGCTTACGCAAATGGGCTTGCAAGGACTGTATCCTCGGAAATCGTCTCATTATCGCGAGTTTTACCTCTTCAGGTCTCCAGAACGCGGCAAATCATCTATGGCGTGAGCACAAAACACCAGCACCAGAGGGAGAGAAAAAGAGCACAGCACAGCTCAAATCCGAAGGCGCACTGAAATCGAACCAGCCGACTATTGCCTCTGTTTTGAAACTGGACGTCAACAAGCCTACGGAACAGAATATCGCGAATAGCTTCATCTCACGCTTTGATAAGCAACACTTTCAGCGTATGCTAGTCGAGTTAATCGTCAGTAGCAACCAGTCATTTTCCTTCGCCGAGAACCCCATCCTCCGAGAAATCTTCGACTATTTGAGTCCCTCCGTTTCCATCCAACACGCCAACTTGACTGCCACGGCTGTCCGATAAGATCATTCAAGAGTATAACCGCCACAAGCAGACGGTTATCGAGGTGCTGAGGAACTCCCCCGGAGCCCTTCATATTTCATTTGATGGCTGGACGTCTCGAAATAAGCTTGCCCTCTACGGCATTGCTTGTTTTTTCAGAGATGGGAAGAATCGGCCATGCAAAATCATGATTGGGGTTCCAGAGGCTCATCGTCACTTCGGCTCAACGATCGGTGGGGAGGTTCTCGACGTCCTACACACTTTTGGCGTGAGTCCAGAGAAGATTGGTTATTTCACGCTCGACAATGCTGAAAACAACGATACTGCAATGGAGGTCATTGGTGCTGAACTTGGGTTCGATGGCCGACTACGCCGAGGACGCTGTATTGGCCACACAATTAACTTGTCAGCCAAGGCGCTCTTATTTGGCAAAAACGCAAACGCGTTCGAGCAGCAATTATCAGGCGCAGAAGCGTTATCTGATACTGAATACGCTCGATGGCGCAAAAGAGGACCAGTTGGCAAGCTACACAATATCGTAGTTGATGTGCGTATTAGCCATCGGCTGATTTACTTGTTCAAGGAGGTCCAGAGGGTAAGCGGTTTTACTAAATCCTATTCGTCTCATACTAATTCGGCATATCTAACAGGACGAAATTAATCGTGCCACCACCCTTAAACTCCGATCGAAGAAACCACTCAAGCTAGTTATCGACAACGACACGCGTTGGCTGTCACAACTCTACATGATCCGCAGGGCTCTACGGTTGAAAACCTCTATCGAACTCCTACTGATAAAGTATAAGGCGCAATGGGAGGACGAAAATCGGTCTAAAAAAACTGGCCAAGTAACACAAGCCAAGTTGGCGAAAAAACCACGCATCCTCCGAGACGAGAATCAGCTAACGGACAAAGACTGGGAGGTTCTTTACCATTTGGAGGCTATTCTGACTGTTTTTGAGACCGTGGTAAAGACGCTTGAGGGTGATGGACACATCCGCAGGCGTAAGCAAGGCTGGACTGGCTCCTATGGCAATATCTGGGACGTGGTGCTTGGCTATGAGTTGCTGCTTAACACACTGGAAGAATATAAGCAGCTTGCTGCTGATTTTCCTGATCCAGAGCACTTCCGCATCGGAATCAACCTTGCTTGGGATAAGCTGGATGAATATTATCAGCGGCTGGACGAGACGCCCATCTACTATACGTCTATGGCGCTCCATCCAGCTTATCGTTGGGACTGGTTTGATGAAACGTGGGCTCATAAGCCTAGTTGGGTTGAAAAGGCAAAAGAGATGGTTGCCGACGTCTGGCTGTCCGATTACGCTCATCTCGAGGTTAGAACCAGCAGCAGCAGAGGCGACGACGAGCCACCAGCAAAAAGACCTCGGTTTTTCAACCCCTTCGAGAAGAACAGTCGTCTGCCAAGCTCAATACCAGCCTACGCAGCAGCTATTGTTGGTGACGAGTACCAAGCGTGGCAGACGGATCGTGACGTCAGCGACGGCAACGTTCGTGATCCAATTGGTTACTGGATCACTAAGCAAAGCAGATATCCTCGGTTATCCAGGATGGCATTGGACTTCCTGACGATCCAGCCGATGTCAGCCGAGTGTGAGAGGTTATTTTCAGCTGCTGGCAAGATGGTCTCGGGGTTGCGTACTAACCTAGATGCTGAGATTATCGCCATTTGTCAGGTTTTACGCTCTTGGTACCGTGCTGGCCTTATCAAGGACCTGGATCCATTGCTTAAGTCACACCTCGAAAGTAAGCTGGATGCCGGCTGTGGGACTCTAGGCGACGACGAGCTGGCGCTTGCTGAGTCAAAATGGCTATGGGAGGGCGAGGACAGCGCCAGCGAGGTTGACGATTCATCCCAGCAGCAACAGGATGAAGAGTTAGTGTCAACCTCTGAAAGTGAGGCTGAATAGGCGTCGACGAGGTTGTGAATAGCCTCAAAAATCCACTTACAAAAATCCACTTATACATACACGTGTACATCCATTCCACTCCGGTCGAATATGTGCTACATCCACTATGTAATTGCCTAAAAATCGTACATCCACTCTACTTGGTCCAAAAGTGGAGTGGATGTAGTGGTTCCGAGCCTTGGGTCCGCCGCTTCGAACATGACCTTCTCCCGAGGAAGGTCCCGTAGAATCTGCTGGATAACGTCGGTTCTCCATTTTGTTACATTCTCTGTGATGCCTTCACTCTCGATCATGATGCGCTCGACCCCAGCATCAATGAATCGGTTTCCCATGTGGACTATCTTGGACGGGTCGGACGTGCCTATGGATTCGAGTTCTGAAGCTGCTGTATCGCCTCCTGCGCCAAATTGGATCCCACACTCGGGTTTTGCTATGAGCCCTTCAGAGTGGACTTTGTCGACGAGGCGAAGCCAGTCATCTTCAGGAATGGAAAGGAAACCAGAGGAAATTTCGATGACATCGAAGCCAAGCCCTTTGCACTTCTTTAGATAGCGGTCTACTGCTGACTGAGGATCAGATTGAAGCAGAACATGTTCCATCCAGCCACCCTGGTCAAAATATTATTAGCAGAGTTCTAGCAGGCATCTGAATGTTGGTATGAACTCACAGTAGAAACATACACCCCGTATTGATGAGCAAGGTCAATTAGCTCCTTCAAATTCTCCTCTGGGAACAACGAGAACGAGCCACCGGCAAACTTAAGTCCATCGATGTGATATCCCATTCTAGAACTTTCTTAGCAATTTGTATGGTAAAACAAACGGTAATTGAAACCTACGTTTCGAGCACGTCCTGCAAATACCTTTTCCCCATCGCAGAGTAATATGGACCTCAGATTTCCGTGACGCCCAAGGCCCTCGGTTTAAGTGGGCGGCAATTATAGCGAACGAACCCGAAGCCTTCCTTCTTGTCCTCCAAAAGAATAGGACCAGGGCGTTGAAGTGGCCTTGTCGTCGTAAATGGCCTGGGCCAGGCTGGCGATCCATTCTACGTCCACCGTCCACGCATCCACGGCGTGGAAATGGATGGTCCGTGCATCCATTTCCATCCATTCCATGGAGCTGGCCGTTACATAATCCATCCATCCACGCCAGGGTTCCGTGGAATGGATGCGTGGAAATGGAAGCAGGTGACAGACACTCTTTACACTCTTTACACTCTTTACACTCTTTACACTCTTTACACTCTTTACACTCTTTACACTCTTTACACTCTTTACACTCTTTACACTCTTTACACTCTTTACACTCTTTACACTCTTTACACTCTTTACACTCTTTACACTCTTTACACTCTTTACACTCTTTACACTCTTTACACTCTTTACACTCTTTACACTCTTTACACTCTTTACACTCTTTACACTCTTTACACTCTTTACACTCTTTACACTCTTTACACTCTTTACACTCTTTACACTCTTTACACTCTTTACACTCTTTACACTCTTTACACTCTTTACACTCTTTACACTCTTTACACTCTTTACACTCTTTACACTCTTTACACTCTTTACACTCTTTACACTCTTTACACTCTTTACACTCTTTACACTCTTTACACTCTTTACACTCTTTACACTCTTTACACTCTTTACACTCTTTACACTCTTTTAGGCGAAAGGATAGGTTGGGGCTGCCGTGAGCGTGGCATCGTGAGATGGACGCGACCGCCGAGGAGATCCTTGTCGGCGGTGGGGATTCGGGGACCGTGACGCGTCGCTCGTCGAGACCCGTGAAACCAACCGCGAAAGCCCAAAAGTTTTGACAAGTAGCCTCAAGCCAGGCCGGGACATCCAAGAATGCCGGCACAAAGCAAGTGGCAGCAGGCGACAACGACTGGGACAATGCGGACGAGGGACTGCAGGCTGTGGGTGGCGCGGCCCGCAGCGATTCATCGCTAGTCCAGGAGATGCTCCAAACGATGCTACAGACGATGCTCCACGAAACGTCGAGCCGTCTCATGAGCAAGCAGAAACAAATGCTGGAGAGGCTCTGGGATGCCTTGATGGAGAACCACCAAAAAGCGACAAAGGTAATGAGCGATCAGGTGGAGATGATCCGACAACTCCAGACGGAGATTCGCACAACCAGAGCCGAGGCAGCCGAGGAGCGGAAGAGGACAGAAGAGCTTAGGCGTATGCACGAACAAACGGCCGATCAGCTCAGGGCCATGCGAGAACAGGGAGCGGAAGATCGCAAGCAGCTGCGCAAGCAGATAACCGAGCAGATAACCGAGCAGATGAACGAGCAGCTTGGGCAGGTACGGAAGGAAGCGGCGGAAGAAATGAGACAACTACGAGAACAGCTGGACCTGATGGCCAGAAGCATCACAGCCAACAGTGCCCAGACAAGCCCACAGCCATCGTATGCAGACGTAGCCCGCACCCCACCGATGAGCCAGCCCAGCAATGTTCGAACTCTCTCATCTCTGCGAACAACGCCATCCGCATTTACCGATACTCTCTTCTGCACCATCGACACATCGCGCGTCAACGAGGAGGAGAAGGGCAAAGCCCAAGTGGGAGGAATTCGACAGGCCATTGAGGAGGAGATGCGAAAGAAGGAGGGCCGACAGGACTGGAGGTGTGCAGCCGTAGTAAGAGACGCAAAGAACGCAGACCGCATTAAGGTGATCTGCCGAGACGAGTCGGAGATGAAGCTCGTCAAGGAAGCGGCAGAGAAGACAGCAGTCCAGGGCGCAAGAGTCCTCAGGGACCAGCTATATCCAGTCAAAGTTGACGGCGCAAACAGAGCAGCGGTCCTGGACTCAGCTGGCAACGTGCTGCCAGGCGCGGCGGAGGCGCTGGGAAAGGAGAACGGAGTGACGATTGCCAAGATGCACTGGCTCAGCGACAAGGAGAATGGGAAATCCTACGGCTCGATGGTGACCTACGTCACGAAGGCGAGCGATGCGCAACGCTTGCTGGAAGAGAGATACTTTCACCTCGCTGGGGAGTCGGCCAGCACCAACGTTTTCGAGCGACGCCAAGGCCCGGTCCAATGCTACAACTGCTGGGAGCTTGGTCACAAAGCCTTCACCTGCAACAGACCCCAGCGATGCGGCAAATGTGCGGAAACGGGACACCGCCACACACAGTGCCAGGCGATCGAGCCGAAGTGCGTTCTCTGCAGAGGGCCACACGAATCGCTCAGTCGCAACTGCCGAGTACGACAACTACATGACGGCAATGTGCACTAACCTCCAGATCCTCCAGCTTAACGTGGGGAAGAGGGATGCGGTGCAATTGAGCATGATGAACGACGGAGACTTGCGGGACTACGCGGTACTGGCAGTAGCCGAACCATACGCATTGAACATGGACGGTAAGGTGGTGACAGCACCGAACAACCACAGAAACTGGACGAGATTGATACCGACGAAGAAACACGAGATGCGATGGCCGATCCGCAGCATGCTCTGGATCCGCAGGGATCTAGAGGCCGAGCAGGTGCCGATACCGTCAGCCGACCTGACGGGAGCAATAATACGACTGCCCGACCGGGACGTCCTGGTGGTATCGGTGTATGTGGAAGGGAATAATGAGAATGCTCTACGCACGTCAATGGCGCAACTGCACAGGGCGATAACGGGTTTCCGCAACAGCACAGGGAAAAGAACGGACGTGATCTTGGCAGGCGACTTCAATCGTCACGACCAACTATGGGGAGGTGACGAGGTGACGGGCAGACGCCAAGGGGAGGCAGATCCAATTATCGACCTCATGGACGAACATGGCCTCCTCAGCCTCCTCCCCAGAGGGACAAAGACGTGGGAGAGGGGTGGTGCGGAGAGCACGATCGACCTGATGCTCGCGTCGTCCGAACTGGCAGAAGAGATGGTTCACTGCGGCATACACCCAACCGAACACGGGTCGGACCATAGGGCAATGCGGACAGAGTTTGACCTCACAACGCCGGAGAGGACGGCGAGTCCGAAACTGCTCTTCAAGAACGCACCGTGGAATGCGATCAAGGAGAGAGTGAAAGACCAGCTAGCACCCCTCCCATGGGACGGCGGGGTCCAGGCACAGACGGACAGGCTGATGGAGGCGGTCCTCGGCGCAATCCACGCACTGGTCCCGCGAGCGAAGCCATCGCCATATGCCAAGAGATGGTGGACAATTGACCTTACTCGACTCCGGAAAGCCTACACGTACTGGAGAAACCTGGCGAGGGCACAGCGGCGGGCAGGCCATAGACAGGAACACCTAGAGAGCCGGGCGAAGGTAGCATCCAAAGAGTACCACGACACCATCAGAAGACAGAAGAGGGCCCACTGGGAGGACTTCCTCGCAGACGGGGCCAATATCTGGCAAGCAGCCAGATACCTCAAACCTGGTGGCGACATGGGCGGCGACAAAATCCCCGCGCTGAAAAGGGCGGACGGGACGACAACGCAGGATAAAGCGGAACAGGCAGAAGAACTGCTGACGACATTCTTCCCGCCGCTACCAGCAACCATCGAAGACGAGGGTCCACGGCCGCGGCGGAGAGAAGTGGCCATGCCGGATTTGACGTTGGAGGAGGTGGAGGAGAAAGTCATGGCAGCCAAGGCGTGGAAAGCACCCGGAGAAGACGGCGTGCCGGCGATGGTGTGGAAGCAACTGTGGCCGGTGGTCAAGGAACGCGTGATGCATCTGTTCCGCACCTCACTGAATGAAGGACAGCTACCAGACCAGTGGAGGAGCGCCAAGATCATCCCGCTCAAGAAACCGGACAAGGCCGACTACGCGGTCGCAAAGGCCTGGAGACCGATCTCGTTGCTGTCGACGCTGGGCAAGGTGCTCGAAGCAGTGGTAGCGGACAGGATCTCGTACGTCGCCGAGATGTTTGGGCTCCTGCCCACAAACCACTTTGGGGCAAGGAAGCGGCGGTCGGCAGAGCAGGCCTTGCTGCTCTTCCAAGAACAAGTGTACAAAGCGTGGCGGAACCGCAGGGTGGTCAGCCTAGTCAGCTTCGACATCAAGGGCGCGTACAACGGCGTGTTCAAGGACAGACTGCTACAGAGGTTGAAAGCAAGAGGCATCCCCGAGAAGCTGGTGCAATGGATAGACGCATTTTGCTCCAATCGCACAGCCAGCATCGTGGTGAACGACTACACGTCAGAGCAACAGGAGTTGCCACAAGCCGGCCTTCCCCAAGGATCGCCGCTTTCGCCTGTGCTTTTCCTGTTCTTCAACGCAGACCTAGTGCAAAGCAAGATTGACTCGAAAAGCGGATCGATAGCCTTTGTCGACGACTATTCAGCCTGGGTCACGGGACCGACGGCGGAGGGGAACAGGGACGACATACAAGCCATCATCGACCGGGCACTGGCGTGGGGGAAACGCAGTGGAGCGACGTTTGAGCATGACAAGACAGCAATTGTCCACTTCACGCGTGTAGCTGAACGCACCAGCGAGGCGCCGTTCACGATCAATGGTGAGGAAGTCAAGCCGAAGGCGAAGGCCAAACTCTTAGGGGTAATCATGGACGCGGAGCTCAGGTTCAAGGAACACATGGCCAAGGCCGCCACTAAAGGTCTCTTAGCAGCCATGTGTCTAAGGAGACTCAGGATGCTGCCACCCCAAGCTACCAGACAACTCTTCGTCGCAACCGTTGCCCCAGCCATGGACTACGCGTCTGTCGTATGGTCACATGCGCGCGGCGAAAGGGAATTGAAAGAGTTCAACAGGGCACAGAAAATAGGAGCGCGCGGGCCATCACGGGAGCCTTCCAGACGGTGGCGAGGGCAGTAGCTGAAGCGGAAGCCAACATCCAAACAGTACACGAGCGACATGCTCTGGCTGGAATGAAGTTGTACATCAATATGCACACGCTGCCAAAGAAGCACCCGCTAGCGACACTCAAAGTATCAGTGAGTCGAAGGTACATCTCGCCGATGAAAAGACTGGCGCTTGCCCTCGGCGAGAGCGGAATCGGGCGGATGGAGACAATCGAAGCCTATGCAGCACCGCCGTGGCACGCCCGCGTGTCGTTGGTGTGCGAGGTAGAGCGGAAGATGGCGATAGCGGCAGCCAATAGTGCCGAAGACATCACCATCACGTCTAGCGCTTCGGACAAAGGAGGAATAGTGGGCATGGGAGGCATCATCAGCCACAGAGCAGCAGGGCAAGCGAACAGAGTCGTGGCCAGGTACTCGGTCACCCTCGGCTCTCGAGACGACCAGAACCCCTACACGGCCGAGCTAGGGGCGATAGCGATGGCATTGCGATGCATGCCTGACGGACTACGGGACCGAAAACTTACCATATTGTCAAGCGGCCAGTCAGCTCTGAAGGCGATTGCGCGACCGCGACAACAATCGGGACAGTGCGCCATCCGGGAAATCTACAACCACATCCGACGGCTGGGAGAAGGCAACAACAGTGTTAAAATGATCTGGGTACCGTCCCGGGACGACGCGTTCCCCTTGGGACCCAAGGCGAAGAGACAGGCGCAGAGAGCAACCGAAGCAGGACGTACGGCAGAGACACCGCCATACCAAGCTCGATCGACACGGACAAGACTGGCGAGAGCGCAGCTACAACAGCATCAGGCGCTACCGGACAGAGTGGGAGGCTTCTCCAAGAGGGTTGACAAAGCGCTACCGGGAAAACATACAAAGGTGCTATACGACGGACTGAAGAGGCGCGAAGCAGACACGCTTTCACAGTTACGCACAGGAATGACGAGGATCAACAGCTACCTGGCGAGGATCGGCGCGGTGGAATCAGACTTGTGTGATTGTGGACGGGCAACCGAGACGATGGAACATTTTCTCTTTCGCTGCAGCAAGTGGGATGCACAACGCGAAGGCATGCGGCGAATCGGACAAAGCGAGATGGGAAACCTCTCATTCTTTCTGGGAGGAAAGTCGGCGTTGGACGGACCGAGATGGTCACCTAACCTACAGGCGGTGCGAGCAACAATCAAATTCGCGATGGAGACAGGAAGACTAGGGCCAAGGGAGGAGAATTGAACATACTAACAACCAGAACTAGAAAATACTAACACAGCACAGCCTCATTTTGACAGACCATGCTTCAGCTGCTGAGGATAGGATGCTGAACACTTGGAGAAATTGGGCTTCAAGCAGGCCTGTCAGACGGAGTCAAGCGAGGCCAAAAGAAAGCGATTCAGGGAGAGAAAGTGGGGCTTTACTTTGTGGTCAGGATTGAAGGTGGCAGAAATGTAAATAGCATAGCGTATTCCATGGCCCTATGAGATCCGTTCTCCCGGGCGTAATAAATCTACTACTACTACTACTAAAGAAGTCGGATGTGGTTGGCACAGCGTTCCTAACAAGCCAAGTAAGTCAAGTCGGCACCCCAGACTTGTCGACTTGGCCTATTTTCAGGCTATATTTGTTTGTTTCTGACGTAGATTTGACTTGACTTGTGGTGTTTGACAAGTCCTAGGCCCAGATTATCCTCCAGAGATCTCTCCAGAGGCTTTACTAACTCCCATCTCGTTCCAATTGAATATACCCATCCTAGCCCAGTTCTTGAGGCATTAACAAGACTTCATCGTTGCAAAGTGTTGCCGATGCCTCTGAGAAGAGATCTGAAGCTTCGCAACGCTGAAGCACCTCTCACACTCGCTTGACATAGCAGGAATAGTCAAGAAGTCTATTGCCATTCGATACAGCCTTGGCCACTTGCCCTTTCTGCTGATCCACCACGAAATAAGGTCCTCAGCTTCCTCCCCACCTCCCTGATTAGTCTCTTCCTCAGCCAATGGCCGTGGAGGCTCTGAAAGGTAGTCCTCAATCTCGTCGATCAAGCGTGGTTGTTGGGTCTGATAATAATTGCCCTTAGTGATCCATGGAGTCTTCGTCTTCTTCGCCTGGACATTCTGAGGAACTGGCTGAGAGCTCCCGCTTGCCCTATCCGCGTATGAGTCGTCAAACAAAGCCCTGAAGTCCTTGACAATGGCCTCCTTGCGTTCGGGGTAGTAGACTTCGATAAACCGTGTCTTGTGAGCTGGGTGCAGAATCATTGCCGCCCAATAGACCCCTGTCTCCTCCATCAGATTCCTGTACTTTTCCAGCTTCTTAGAGGCAAACTCAAGCGAGTGCTGTATATATCGGAGGCTTAGATCGCCGAGTTGGAGCTCCTCAGTGGCTCTTGGTAACTCAGGCGGAGAGGATCGGCTCTGAGGAATAGACGAGGCTTGTCTTGGAGAGGAAATATCGACTTCGAAGTCTTGGAGGCGGGTAGGAAGTCTGATTTCCCTCTGCGAGCGCCGAGGCATCTGGGATTCGTCACCTGCAACAAATATACAGCTTTCAGCTGAATCGGAAGACCCAAAGGAAGGCTCTTCTAGATCGATCTGTGGTGTCTCGAAAGGTGTACCAACAAGGCCCTCATTATAGCGTTTTTGCATTTCCTTGAGGTGGTCTTGCAAGCAACAGACTGTTGAGATGACCTCCGCAAACCTGGGTTCCCTGCCCTCAAAGTATTTGGTATACTCGATATATGGCTTCAAGATTTCGAGGATTTCCGTAAGGACGAGCCAGTCTTCGTGTTGCAAGACATCTTCTTCAGGGATCCGTTTTTCAGGTTTCTCGTCTGTCCTGCTCAGCCTGCAGAAGGTATCAATGATGTCCTTAAGCTTGATAGCGCGAAGGATCATAAGGTATATCGAATTCCACCGCGTATCGTTGTCTGCCTTCACCATCAAGCCCACCACGTCCTTTTCGATTAGCCAAAGCCCCAGCTCTTGCAATACATCCGCGCGGATTCGACCAGTGGTGATTGCAAGGAATTGGTCTCTCCGTTGAGAGGATCTGCGGATGAAATGGACGGCGTTGTGAAGCTTGCCAACTGGGCCATACTTCCTCCACTCTTTGAGAAGCCTCAGTTCAGTATCAACATCAAGATTGTCCTTATTATAGGCAGAGTCGAAGATTTCTGACGAAGCTCCCTCGAGGAAGGCCTTGGCGAGAGGTTGAGTACGTGGCCAAAGCAGCGGATTCGAACCTGCCTTTCAAGTTTGACTCTTTGGTACTCAGTTAAGTGAGGCTTCAACGCTTTAAGAATGGCCCTGACTGCCGTATCGCAAGAATCAGCATTATCAGCAGTAAAGAAGCCGAGTTTCTTGCTAATATCGAAGTCCCTAAACAACTGGACCATGATCCGAGCCTGGTTCTCGCCTCCGTGGCTGCCTTCAACCCGTTCAAGGGACAATAGACGTATCTGGAGCTTCCCAGAAGTGTCAACAAAGTGGGCGATAATGGAAAGCAATGCAATATTGTTTGGAGAAGTCCAGAGGTCAAAGGTGATATGGATTTTGCTCCGAGCCACTTGGAACTCACGCTTTAGAAGTGTCTTTCGAGTTTCGTACTCCATAGTGATCCAATTCTTGACTGTATCAGCGCTTTCAGGTAAGAGCTCATTAATGAAGTCCCTATTAAGTACCAGAAGGAGTTCGCGGAAAAGAGGGTGTTCAATGCCGTAGAAGGGGATATTTGCGTCGATAATCCAACCCATTAAGAGATTCTTGAATTCGTCAGCTGCCGTACGAACCACGAGGCGTTGGGAGGACTTGTCGGAGCTCGACGTCTTCGCAAAGTCGATTATTGCTTGTCTCTTTGCAAGGGGCTCGTCCCCATCTTGGTCTTGAAGCTCCCCATCTGGAAATATACGGTGCTGTTTCTTGAGATGCCTGCCTGCTGACGTAGTTGCCTCCCCATCGAATAGCTTCGTTATTCCGATCGATTCGCAGTGCTTGCAAAGAAAGACGTCTTCGTGCGTGTCGTCGGGGTTCAATCGAACGAGACAGTTGACATGGGGCTGTATCCACGAATTGCGCTTCCTTTTCTTGTGTAGCCATGCCTCAAGGATATAGGTATTAACCCTGCCGTCGCTTTTCAGCTTGATCTTGGGGAGTTCATCCACATCCTTCGCGCCCCTGATATCGTCGGCTCGAATACTGGCAGTCTGGTAGGTAAAGGACAGGGAATTCGAGGACGAAGCTCGTCTAAGGACCAAGAACGCGTCGTTTCCAGCAGTCAATCCGTTGGAAAAATCGTCGGCATCTGAAAGGGCAGTTGAGGAAGGCGTATCCATTATTTCGGTACGAAAGCTCAAGAATTGGTGGAGGAATTGATGACTTGTGACAAAGTCTTGGTGAAATTTATTGAGCACCGCGTCACCGCGACGGCGCGACGCCAGAATGTTGGGGCCCAATAGGTGCGCGCACCCGGGTGCGCAGCACGTGACACTTCCATGCGCACCCAGGTGCGCACCTATTGGGCCCCTTTGGAGACGGGAGACAACACCAAGAAAATTATCACCAGAACTATATTTGGCCACTTTCCGGGGCCAATTGACCCTATATAGAGGAAAAACCAGATGCCATATATGACTTGCAAGTCTGGCAAGTCTGAGTGAGGAGAACTTGACTTGATTTGTGTTGTGAGCCCGACGATTTGATTTGCAAGACTTGATTTGGCTTGCCAACTTGACTTGCTAGACTTGACTTATTAGGAACGCTGGGTTGGCATCCTCTCGCCTCCCACAGAAGGGCGTGTGCGTGAGGAGCAAGAAAGATTGAATCTAACAACTTGTATTTAGATTATGGGGGAATTCTGAGAATCTAAATACACTATGAAATCCTATGTTGTGTTAAAGATGTGACGAGAACAAGGGGGTGTTGAAAAAGTTCATTGCAGTAGATCCAACCAAAGTACTGTAGATAAGACTATCTAATCTTATCAGATAAGGGTGCTACACGGCCGATAGCATTTTAGCTATCGTGATATCACATTTAGCTGAAAAAAAGTGTGATAACTATATATTCACGGTGATATATATCACTTTAGCACTTTAGCACAGTGTGATATCACTTTAGCATATCACAATACGCAAGTCTGGACCCTGGTCGAGAACATCTGATTAAGAGCAGGACCGTCGGCCAAAATGTGCTAATAATAAATATACTACTATGCAGTACGTGAAGGGATAATAAACAAAACAATGGCATTGAGTAATAGCGGAGATACGGAAGATGCCGCCAGTTGACTTGTGGATCGATTACTATGTTGCATCGTCTGTCAATAGAGCAGCCAGATGAGGCACTCAGCATTGCATTGCATCACAGGCATACAGACAGTCTAGGCCCGCGGGTGTCTCGACAATGAAATGGCATGATTCCTGGCGAAAGGGCTGACACTGGGCTGACACTAGTGATAAGCGACGGCGTCATCTGCCATTAATTGTCACATGTCACAGTACTGGAACGGCCAGAGTGTGTGTGGCTAAACTTTGAATTAGCCACTAGAGCTCAGATTCGGCTAGGCCAACGCTAAGAGGGTCGAATGTCCACTGTCAATATCGCTGATCGTGCGTTTCATACCCTTGTTCTCGCAGCTATTAATTACCATGCTGGCGGGTTCCCCCACAAATGGGCGCTGTGGGTCGCGGTCGTTAGTCGCTCAGCTACCAACATCTGTTGGGCTGGATACAACTAGGAGTCCGAGTGTACATAAGGGGAGCGGGAGGAAACGGGAGCTCAATGCCGAGATGGCTGGGCTGAATGGCTTGGGGGCTTTGACACTTTGATGAGAAGGCTTGCTGGTGGAGGAAGCGTTGGTGCTGGATAATGTAGAGGAGAGATACATGTCATGCGTCAGTGTGATCGTTAAATGCGTCCTTCTAGAAGGCCTCCGTTCACATTGCAGATCTCCAGGGGCTTGATCTAAAAGAAACAAGTTAACGCTGTCGAGATATGCAAGGAATGTCCAAAGAAAAACCGCGGCACGGCTCACTCCGAGCCTTCACATGCGAAGTTCCTCTCCTTTCTAGACCATCACTTCAATATTAGTGTCCGTGCTTTTCAGATAGTACCGCGAACTTACTTTTAGTGACGCACTAGCAAATAGTCAGAGCCTTTGCCGGGCCGCTCCCCGGGTCTAGGTCACCCTTGCCTCCGGATAGAGAGGCCGGGGTAGCTCGACGACGTGCTAAGTCCATGCGCTTCAAGGCGCTCACTAGCCGTTTCCCTTGTTCGTCTCAAGGTCTCAAGTCGAAATCGGCATCCCAGTTCTTCCCAAGTGGCTTCCCTCCCTCTGCACCTTGGCATTGCCTGCCCGGGGTGCGAGTCAGCGTGACTGACTGGCTCGCCAGTGGCTTCTGAGCCCGCAGCCCACCCCATCTCTTCAGCTTTCGAAACCGGATGACACAACAGCAGCCTCTCTGGCACTTAACCCTAGACCGAGATGCAGCGGCGCTTCCGGGCTTCCGCCAACCAAGGCTTGAGGAAAAGGTCTGGACGCCTACGAGTCAGGACCATGCTTGCGGAGGACCCCTCGATCCAGCCCCTCGGGTAGTCTTCAACGCTACCGAAGACTTTTACCTCAGCCGTCGTCTTTGGTCGAGAAGAAATTTGAGCCCAAGCCGGAGCTAGAGGCGTGTAACTGCAACGGCCACAGGAGCGCAGCCGAGGGCGTGACTCGTAACCATCGACCTCCTACTTTTATCTGGGCTCGAAAAATCACTTTGCCCTTTGCTTCTTCTTCCTGTCTTCAAACAGATGCCATCTTTCGCCGCCTCTCATGTTTTTGGGCAACCCTTCATTATTATTAATTCATTCCATTACCAAGCAAGAAGTATCTCCCGGCAACCTCCGATGACGATTTGGATGAAGGCTCGCGGCTTCGGTTCCGGGGTTGACGGCTACTCCCAAACATCCATGACCATCATCATCGTCTTCCTTGCAATCTCCTTTTACAATGTCATCGAGCTTAACTGCATTATCTTCGGGACGTTTAAGCGTTATGCAGGGCTGTACTTTTGGACCTTCCTCATCGCCACTTGGGGCATTCCCTTGTACTGCACGGGCTTCCTCATCAAGTACTTCGGATCCCCGTCGCTGGGTTACCTTTCTTGCACGTTGATTGTGACCGGCTGGGTGTGCATGGTCACCGGCCAGTCAATGGTGCTTTGGTCCCGGCTGCATTTGGTGCTGCGGAACCGAAAACGTCTCAGGCTGATCTTATGGATGATCATCACCGACGCAATTATCTGCCATGGCGCTATCATCCCCATGGTCTATGGTTCTTTCTCTAGTAGCCCTGAGATGTGGCAGAAGCCCTATTCCATTATGGAAAAGATCCAGGTCACTATCTTCTTTCTCCAAGAAATCATCTTATCCAGTTTCTACATCATGGAAACGGTCAAGCTTATGAGGCACGAACGGTATATGGGGAACACCAGATCAAGTCGCCGTTTGATGAAGCACCTTGTCCTTGTCAACGTCCTCATCATCCTCCTCGATATCACCATCGTTGGCCTTGAGTATGCGAACCAATACGAGTATCAGACATCGTACAAGTCCTTTGTCTACAGCACAAAGCTGAAACTGGAGTTCACTGTCCTGAATCGCCTCGTCGAAATGACGACCGGAAGCAAGAACGCCAGCTCTGGCCCACGAAGTCGAAGCCATAACACAGTTAACAACACCAGTATCCCCCTGGAAACCTTCACCGGCGAAGCAGGTGGCAAGCCTACTAGCGTCTCATATCAAGCATATGCCATGGCAGGTAGCGAAGGCTCCAATGACAGAGCACAGATATCGCCGACTCGGAATGACAATAGGGTCGTGATGACGACTGAGATTATCCTCCACCGGGAGGAAAGACAGGATGATGAGACGGGGAGCATCTGCAGAAAGACATCGGCCGACTCAAGTCACTCAACGACTGGAGCAGCGAAGGCATATGACGGGGAGTCGAAGACATCTTCCGAGGTCCATCTGGCAACTCGCGGTTTCTAATAGGACATAATGCGGTTTCTTTACTTGGGAATACCTTCCAATTCTATCGCCTACCTACTATAACCATTTTTGAATACATTTTGCTAATAATGATGATATTTGTTTCTCCACACGCTTCTTCCAGAGGTCAAAAATTGACATAAACCTCGCCAAGCACCAGAAGCAATAGACGCCCAACGATATCCCAAGGACTAGCTGAACCCTATTGCCCCTGCCCCGCAACCCGCCATGTGTTATCATCTTATCTGTGGAGCTAGCCTAGGCTTGGGGGGGATGGCAGAAAGCTGAAAAGGGAAAGGACGGAGGGTATATAAAGATTGGCGTGCATTACATATAAAGATTATGTACCTTTAGTCTAGCATTATTATTAGCGCCGAGCCTGGCCTCCTTAGGCTAGGCGCACAGTGAGCCTAAGTTTTTGGACAGTGAGCCGAAGCGTACTCTAGCGATACTAACACCAAACAGCCTCAAGTTGGCAGACCAAGCTTCGGCTGCTGAGAATAGGATGCCGAACACTTGGAGAAATTGGCCTTCAAGCAGGCCTGTCACACAGAGTCAAGCGAGGCGAGACTAATCAGCGGACGAGGAAGAATATGGGGCTTCTGGGAGACGCGAACGATAAACTTAGAACTGTAAATAGCCTAGCGCACCCGGCCCCATGAGGTTAGTCCTCCCGGGCGGAATAAACTTCATTCATTCATTATTGGGCCGCCTGCGTAATGACGAACTTAAGTCACATTTCGATCAATGCTCCCCAGATCAATTTGGTGATCCAACTTGGTCACGTGACAATCGTCATCATGACGGCTTAGCATCACTTGTATAAAGCTACCCGTAGGGTCTTACTAAGTGGCTCCGCCACTTAGTAGGGCCGAAAAATCTGGAACAGTCAGAAAAAGTTGGAACAGTGTGACCCCCCTAAAACCACAGCCAAAAATGGCCCCCGATGCTGCAATTGATTCTGACAGACGTTCAAGCAATTTTATTACAGAAAAAATAGATATCCTAGGAGCTGAAGGTCTCGCGAAAACGATTATGTCATCAAATGCCGTGAAAAATGTGCCCTTGCGCCGGAATCGCAGCCCGCGTGCAGACATGCAACCAACTTAGCTAGGTCTTTGAGGCCGCTCTGCCACCGCAATTTATATGGCATCGTGTCTGTGAGAGCCGTCACGATTCCTGAGGCTGTAGCGGAATGTCTCTAGGTCCTTCATTATATGCTTGTACGTAGGCTGGCGATGTTGTGTGCGGTGTTTTGGGCATGGTGTTTCTGGCCCCTCATCCACTTCTTCCGCCCAACTGAGCGGCGGCGAGGATCGTTCCCACGGCTGCAAATCTTGTGATGCCGTGATAATTTCGATATCATCGTCATCACCTGACTCGCCTCTATCGTATATATCATTTTCGGGCTCGAGGAAGTTCTCGTTGGTGTCGTCTTCGTCGTTGAAGTCGCCGAAGTTGGTGGGGCTGAAGGAAGCATCACGTTCCAAGTCACGGCGTAACGCAGTCAGCTCTGTGGCCTCAGAAAGAGGTTTGGCTGCATAGTGAAGCTTGCGGATAGCTGCTTGAATACGAGGATCAGGCTTGGTATCGATGATGAAGCCGTCATTGCGTTGCCCAAGGAGGTCGAGATACTTTTGGCTGGAGTTTTCCATGTCTAGAAAGTGATCCTTCCGGCCAGTTAGCTCTAGCCACTTCTTAAATACAGGGACCTTCTTCATAACGCCGTCAACTTCAGTTTCTTTATTAGAAGATCGCCATTCTTCCCTCAGCTTATCCATCTCTTTCTTCAAGGTTGCCCGGTGGCCTCGTAGCTCGCGGCGATGACTCTTTTCAGCCTCAACTCTGAGGGTCTCTTCCTGTTGCTGCCGGATCTCAGCTAAGCTCGAACTCGTGATAAAGCGGCCTTGGGGCTTGACTGACTTGCCGCGGCGACGGACTCGTGATAAGCGGTCGATGCGTTCTGCGCGGTTATGACAGAAGGCAGCAACTTTGGCGTTGAGAATAGCAGCTTCGTGAACAACTGAGCAGACCTGCCGAAGGGCAGCACGTGACGGCGAGCTCAGCAACTGACTGTATTTAGCATCAAGATGCTGTACGGTATCTGAGGCTCCTTGGAATCGCGTTTCTGGTGGGAGAAGTGACTCATAGGCAGGGTCAACAGCCTCACGCTGCTTTCTCTGTGCCAACACCAACTTCGTGATTACCGGCATGCTATTTGGCGGGAAGAGACCGGTTTTCTCGAACCCTGACATGATGTTATGGGTGCTGAAGCCAGCATCAAAGATCTTTTGGAAGGCAGAGACGAAATCGATGCGGTTGAAGGCAAGGTTGCCTTCCTGAAGAGACTTGCGGATAGCTGCTTGGTGTGCGTTCTTTAACGGCTGAAAGACACCAACATCCATCGGCTGCATGATGTGGGTTGAATGCGGTGGCAGCATCACGATCAGGATGTCAAATTGGATGCAATATTCGATAAACTGGAAGGATGAGTGCCCTGTAAAGCCATCGATGACTAGAAGGCGCCAGATCTTCTCCTCTTCAGGATGGTAGTTAGGCGGCTCATTGACTGTGACTTCAGCAACGCCGTCAACACACTTCCACTCATCACAACCAAACCAGTCATTAAGTGTGACCCCGAGTCTCGAGGCTTGTGCTGACTTCATCCAGGAAACCCGGTTGAACTCGTGAAGCCAGTCAAATGTGACTTCGGCGTTGCTGAACGCTGTGTCTGTCCGTACGAACCGCATATTATCATCAGCTTCAACAGCGGCGAAGTTTTCCGTGGGAAATGACTTGAAGATAAGCCAGGGAGGAATAGAGTCTCCTACTGCGTTTCCTGCGCCGATGAGGGTGCAAGACTCACGATTAGCTGGATCCAGCACTTCAGGGCGAGAGGCACGCGTTGTGCGCACAACGAGGACCTGTACGGTCTCTCGAAGGCAGCCGATTCGAAGGCCGGCTTCATCTTCATTCCAGATCTCTGAGGCGCCAATTCTCTTGGTTTTAATGAGTTCCTCAAGATCCTTGAAGAACGTAGTCATATCAGCAATATCTGTCGATTCGAATGACTTCCGCGACTTCTCAACAGCCTTCAGGAACGAGCCACGAAGCTCTGGGTGGTCTTTGCGAAACTGGGGATACCAGGCTTTTGAGACTGGAGTCGATTCCGGGTCTCTTTGAAGCCGGAAGCTATTCGCAGCCGCCTCAACTTGCGGCTTGGAGGCAGGAAACCCGGCGCGTTCCATCCACCAAACGTACGCCGCGATGGCATCGCCTTCAGCAGGCGTCAACAACGTCGGGCGGCCTCGAGGCCGGGATGTATCGAAATAGTTGCTTTCCAGCTTCTTCAGCTGCCTATGGACTTCACTTGTGCTAACTTCATAGATGCGTGCGGCGGCACGAAGAGAGAGAGGGTTTTTCCTGACCCGAAGGCGGGCGTTGATGGCTCTCTGGCGCAGGATCTCGCGGGCGGCCTTTTGGCCTTGGATTTGCTTGATGGTATCGGCAGAAATCATCATGAACAAATTTGGTATGGATTACACCTCGTGGTGTCGATGAAATGATTGATTTTACGTAGTGAAGCGTTGATATTTACGACAGCTTGCGGTGGTGGGGTGTTCCAACTTTTTCTGACTGTTCCAAATTTTTCGGCCCTACTAAGTGGCGGAGCCACTTAGTAAGACCCTACGGGTAGTACCGTGCCGGGTAATGACTTCCGCCTGCTTGATCAGCATGAAGCATTGCAGCATGGAGCGACGAAACGTCTTTATCTTTGATCCTGGCACGTCAAATCCCGATACGCTCTCCGTGAAGCCTCCTTTGCAGCACCTAGCGGTTGTGACGGAACCTGCTCACAAATTAGACCCCCCACAGTCGCCTCCAAATTTGCAGGGTAACACTGCGCCTGCTTGCATGCTACCTCGGCATCGGACCTGGAGCGGCGGAGTCCTGTTTACGCTGCCTGAGGGCTCCATGGTAAATACAGCCCGTAACACATGATTGGATTGGACTTCTTCATCGTCTTCGAGAACTCTCCAATAAGAGCCTTGCTGAGTGAAAAATTAAGTCTTGTACTCAGACTAAGTAAGTCGAGATACAATAGAACACCCTTGGCAACGCTCACATTGTCATCTACAAACGGTTCCTAAAACCCTTCGAGACGAGGCTCAGGCCTTTGGCTTCTTGTCCGGAGCTAGAACCGCGCATATGGCTGAAACAAGAGGCGGGGATGGCGCATTCTCGACGTTGGACTTCAGATCCGCAGGCGAGGGGCTAATTTTACGGGAACTATGTTCGGCGAAGGCATTTACCTCGCCGACGCATCGAGCAAATCGGCAAACTTCTGCAAGCATGGTGAAGGGGATAGGGAGGCGGTACTACTCTTGTGCGAAGCTGATGTTGGGGCGCAGAGGATCCGGAGCCAGAGGAGCATCTGGAACGGACACACCGCTACCGCCGAGTCGGGTGGCCAGCACAGGTGTATTGAAGGGCTTGGGCGGGTTGGGCCGGTGAAGTGGAGGCAGGTTGGATGGGAAACAGGGTAGGGAATCAATCCACGACTTCCACCATATTGATCAATATATTGACTTCAATCCACGTCAACGTCAATCCACGAGGCATCCGGTTATGTAATTAATCCATCCACAACGGGAGATTCGTGGATTGAGATGTGGATTGACATGGACGCTAAGCAGGGGTAATGACGCAGTGATACACTTCGTTACCGGTAATACTTACCACACGTTGAACCTACACTGCCGACCAAGACGCAACTGAAACCATCCATCCAAACAACAAAACTTACATATTCAACAGCAACCTAATTTTGTAGCTTTGGAATGGGCTATCTGGCTGATTGCCAAGAAGCATGTACTGCCTGAGAGACGATGAAGTGTGTGTTATCTCAGCGGCGAGCCTCAAGCCGACGAGTTAAGAGATACCAACCCTGCCACTACAGATAGGCGGGGTATCAGGTAATTTCTATCCAATACCTGTCGGGTAGGTTGGGCTGGTATGCCATCGTCCTGAGCGAAGCCGTTGAGATGCCAATCACGCTAGTCTCTTTGAGAATCACAGTCAAACGAGTGAGATTGTAACCACTGGCTTGCTCAGAGCTTCTGTTTGGTATCGATTCCATCATAGTCTAAGATATAATGGCAGATTGTTGTGTCCGGTCGAGTCGTGGCCCTCAGTCCTGCCCGAAAGGCTATCTATCTTTTGAGTACAGCATTCTCGCCTACTCTCCCTTTCCCATGCCGTATCGTTCTTATTGAAAACAGGAGCCCACAGGAGGCAGCCTGAGAGGCATGGGGAAGGGCCCGGCCGCAAGTGGGGCTATTATGTTGAGACTAATAGTGTAAACTACAGTTTGCACTGTAGTTTAGTTTCGACCTCGACGGACGGACTAATAGTTCAGTTTGCGTATCTCAGGCAAACTGGCAGTTTAGTGTAGTAAAGTCAAACGGACTAGCAGTTTAGTGTGACTAAGGCAAACGCACTAAATGAGCAGTTTGAGGCTTTCACACGCACTGGTTGCACTATTAGGAGCCCTGTCCACAACATCAAGGCGATGGATCTTTATACCATGTGTGCGCCAGAAGACACCCTCACCACAGTCATATGAAACCAAAGGGACCCAAAACGCAGAACTTCACCTCTGGAAAGCCCATGGCTACTGGGATCCATCAGGACGACGATCCACACCCTAACAGAAGAAGGAAGGCAAGAGGGTGCTTGCCTCTATTTCGGACTTCATGACCCTCAAACGTTCCGATCCAAAGGATCAAGCGCTGGCCAATAGCTTGATCAAACGCTTCGATCGAGGACAGTTCCAGAAGTTCATTGTCAACTGGATAGTCGAAAGCCAGCAATCGTTCAAGCAGGTAGAGCACCCTCGACTGCAACAGATATTTGAGTACCTCAATCCGGCGGTCAAAGTTGCGAATGCGCACATTACGGCGAAGACTGTGCAGAGACTGGCGGTTCAACAATTTGGGCGATATCACACCATGGTTCAGGAGGTCTTGAAGAGGTCGCCGGGTCGGATCCACATTACCTTTGATGGCGCAAGGACTAGGAATCGTCACGCGTTATTTGGCGTGACGGCTGTCTTCAGAGACACAGAGAATCAGCTCCAAAAGGTCGTGCTTGGCATTCCGGAACTGGTAGAACGACATACTGGCGAGAACATTGCCGCCGAGATCCTCGAGATCATCAAGTTGTTTGGCATCGAGGACAAAGTCGGTTACTTCACTCTCGATAACGCAGCAAACAATGAAACGGCCATGGCAGAGATTGCAGAAGAGCTGAGATTCGACCCGGTACAACGACGCGTTCGATGCATGGGACACGTCCTTAACCTTGTTGTCAAATCTCTTCTCTTTGGAATCGATGTTGATGCGTTTGAGAAATCTCTCGTTAAGGGGGAGCCCTTGGCGAGAGCAGCTCATGACGAGTGGATGTAAAAGGGTCCTGTCGGGAAAGCACACAACTTCGTCGTTTAGGTTCATCGGTCCGACTTACTGACTCAGTTGCTTCGTCAACTGCAACAAGACACCTTTGCAGCCTCTGACGATCCTGAAGTTCGAAAGCACCAGCCAGTTGACGTTGTCCTTGACAACGATACTAGATGGTTATCCCAATACTATATGATAAAACGAATGCTTCGCTTGCAGCACTTATACGAAGAATTTATCGCCAGAGCCAAGACGCCATTCCGAGACGCTCGGAAGGGTGAGGCTGGACACAAGCTTCCTCCCTGCCTCGAGCAGTCGAGCTGCATCAACGAGAGCGATTGGGCGGTACTGAGGACATTTGACGAGATCCTATCCGATTTTCACATTGTCTTCCAAGTGCTTCAGGGAGACGGACAGTCGCGACATCGATCGTCTGGGGTTAGGGAAACCTTTGGCTCCATGACTAACGTGCTGGAGGCGTTCGAATTCCTACTTGGGAAGCTCGAGGACGCAAAATCTCGTATTGAGAGGCATTCTGAGCCGGAGCAATTCGGTGTCAATATCAACCTTGGCTGGAAGAAGCTTGAAAATATTACAATACGTTAAGGGACTCACCAGTCTTCTTCCGATATATATTTTGGCATAGTGAAGAGGTACCCTGTACTGATGACTCCAAGGGAGTGTATGATTCTTTATCGCCAATTTCTTAAGCTTTCCGGCTCCTCCGTTGTAATAGGATGGCTGTTCTAAGGGTCGTTGAATCTTGTCTGATATCATCCAGAGCTGTATCACGGGAAAGTCGCTGGCGCTTCTCAGACTTCTTCCGGTTAGGCCTTGCATCCAAGTCTTTCTCCGATTCCCGCCTTTTTTGGTTCGTATACTTCGAGCAGACGGGTTGCGGTGTATCGCATCTTCATTATAGCCAACAGACATTTGCCTTCCGTGTGCGCTATTTCCCTTTCCTCTTGTCGAAGTTGTGTGCATAGCTGCTTCACCAACGAACCTGCTTCATGGATTTGAGCCTGCTCTGACTTAGTCTCGTAGTGCACTAAACAAACGCCATGCTTTTTCCAGAATAGCACGAATGTTTGGCTGTGACTGAGTCCTAGTTGTTTTGTCCAGTTCAGCAAATTTCTCTTCTCCGAAGCCTGTCACAGATTTTGCGCATCTAGGCTTGCATCGCTTAGTGGTAGAAAAGGCCGAACAATCTTGACTCCTGCACTATTTGTAGGATATTGTACCATGAGGCATGCAAGTCTAATTTTCGCGTTATTACGCACCATGAGACAACGACAGGAGTATTGCGAAATCTGTGTACACAGCGACTGGCATGTCAAGTCAATAGACCGACGGGATGAAGCCCGTGACACTATTTCCAATGACATGTTGACTGACTATAATACAAAGACAAGATTGGATAATTGGAGTTTAATTGCCGGTCTGGCCATGTTGACATATTTTTCTTCGGCGAGCTCCTGGTTCAAGTCGCTCTTTGCAGTCTTATGCTACATCTTCTTGCCCGGAAGATGGCTCGTCTCTTTCGTCTTTCTCGCCAACAGTTCAGCTTCCTCCCGCGCAATGCTTGCGTCAATTCGAGCGCCTTTGGAGGGCTCGTGACCGTGCATCATGGCCTATTTAGGTATTTGTTAGTAGGACTGTCCAGAATGATCAACACTATTGAGGGCGACGGACCGCGTAACCAGGTTCATGCATGAATCGGTCTTCGATTTCTCTCTGGATCTGGAAAGTAAAGGTCTGTGAGCTACATAACTGCCGGAAGCAGGATAGATGACGAACATGTTCCTCATGCAACTCATTCATGATTTTGCTCCGATTCACTGGTCACTTGTCAGCGTGCAAAAAGCTGGAAAGGATGGTCTTTATGCGGACACACTATATCCTGCAGCGCTGAAGCCATCTTTTGCTACCGCATTCGCCACCTCCGAAGAGTTGTATCTTTTCTTATGACTGGACTTGAGTTCATTCGACTTGGGGAACCCAATGCTTGATTGACTGCCTCGATGCGCCATCCTGGAAAGTGCTTGTATATTCGAGGTAAAGGCAATGTTGACAATAAGAGTTCGTATTTACTACTCGAGTGACGAAAATGAGAGAAAAGGAATTGGAACATCTGCAGCGTCATCAGCAGATATAAGTATATACGGAGGGCGAGGTGTCTTATGGATGGCATTACAGTATCATCACTGTCTCACGTCATTGAGTGTCACACCAGCCAAGACGTGCAACGATTGGACGATAGTAAAGCCAATCACCTTTTAATAGTGACGAGTGACGCTTTTTAAACGCACAATACCCCGCCGCTACCACACAGGCGATAATTGTCAGATTTACACCGTCAGGCCAAAAACGTTGTGCACCACTATAATTGGTACCTGCTTGCGTATCTGGGTTTATACCTCACTCTGACAATAATCTAGATCACCTGTCGGGGCAGTGACTTCCCGTCACTTGTGCTGCAGCGCGTCGCGGCGAACCATCCAATAGCAATGGAGTTACAAAAAGGTAGAATTACTTTATTCCTGAGCTGGGACTAACGTTCCATCAGCCTACGTTGAGCCTCGGGTTTCAGGTTGGAATGCGCGTTTGGAAATGGCCCAAAAAGACAACTATATGTACCAAAATTCTACTCAAGTATTAAAGGTCGTGATGGACTTTATCATGACTTTTGGACAATGATCACTCAGGAGAATACACCCATACTTGGTCAATCAAAGCGCGGAAAGGCCTGACACAAGGCCATTCATGATTCGAGCCACTGGCACTGGGCTATGAACTAGTTCTCACCTTCCCCAAGTCCTCCAAGTGTGATCATGCGGCAATGTGCTTTGACTTCTGCCCCTGTTGGCAACACATACTGGTCACGTGAAGCGAGCAATGCTGGTCGACTCGACTCAGTACGGAAGTCCATAGGGGGCACAGTTCCAAAACCTGTCACGAGCCCTGATTCTGTGAGGCGTCTCATTGGATGTGTGTATATTCTGAGTTGCATATGATCCCCGCTCTGAGTCCCTGTACATCCTTATACTGAAACCAGCTAGAAGGATATAGCTATAGCAGTCACACGCCATATGCACGCCCAGCTACCCAAATACACATCGTGACACAGTCTGTTACGAGCCCAGATTGTCTGAAGTGTCTGATTGGGTGTGTGTATTTTCTGAGTTGCATATGATCCCCGCTCTGAGTCCCTGTACATCCTTATACTGAAACCAGCTATAAGGATATAGCTATAGCAGTCACACGCCATGTACACGCCCAGCTACCCAAATACACATCGTGACAGCTCCCACTGGAACGGCGCGGCTCCCACTGGAACGGCGCCCAGGCGCCGCAATAGAATCGGCGCCCGGGCGCTGCGATAGCGTTTTTATGGGTCAAGGCATCATCTATTGGTAAAAGCTGTCAACGCGTTCAGCATCAGGATCAAACAACAGATAAAAGTCATAATATGAAGTAAAGCATTACAAATTAAAAAGATGATGGATCCAATACGCCTAGGTCGATCAAGAGATAAGTAATTGATCAAATGGTCTGATTTTAATTGATGATTGTATTGATCATCTTCTCCCTCCAACCCCCTCTTTTCTGAGAGGGGCTTTTTCTATCAACCTCGCCACCTATGATGTCAATCTCGCCACCTATGACTAAGATCAGGATATTGATATATCAGAGGATTGCGTCAGACGAGGGTCAATCCAACAAAAGACTATCATACATATTGCCTTGCTTGAGCTCGTGTATCCTCTTCAGCTTCCTGCCAAATCTCCATTACACCACGCCTGGTGGCTTCCTTGGGATTGTTTTTCACCCGACTTTCCACCTGAGCGTCGATGCGTTTAGTCTCTGCAAAGTCCCAGTCGATATATGCCATCATCTCTTCCTTAGTCCAGTCTCTAATAGGTCTGGATGACCGACAACGCTGGCCCATCTGCTTGTAGTCTAGGCACCAAGTATATAGCTTTCTGTCATATCGTTGTGGTAGTCCCATCACCTTTCGATATAGCTGGTTTGTCTTGATGCTTCCAATGGGCTGCTTTTCGTACCAAGCATTCCTTGCTATGACATATCGTTGATATATTGACTCAGGGGCATAATAGGGTAAGTCTTGTGCTGGTGGCTCCGGTGATAGCGTAGGGGGCTCTGGTAGACTTTGCACCACTATAGTATCTTGAGTCTGACCGATCAAAATCTCACTGGCCTGGCCGCCCAAAGGCTCTAATGACTCGTCGACCAAGCCTTCTTGTCTTTGATTGAACAAGGCATCTTCAGCTTCTTGAGACCAACCAGCCAGTGCCAGAGGTATGGGCGACGGCCCAGTCAGATGTGGCTTAGAAGATTCCAGCAGTGCCTCTTGCTGCCAAAGAGGACATGCTTTCGATCTCCTTGAATGACCAACCGCATGACACCTCGAGCATTTCGGTGCCCTGGGTTCGAATCGTTCAAATGCACTTGGCTCCCGCTGGGTGTTCGACTGCGCAATTGTTGGTCTGTTCTGAATGCCTGACTCAACTCTACTTGGCTCAAGAATTGGTCGCAGTTGTGCTCCGTTGCGGATGAGATGCCACTGTTGGTGGAAGTCATCTATCTGAAGACCTTGATGTTGGTCTTGCAATGACTTAACCTTGTGAACACAAGGCAGACCATATGACCGGGTGAAGGTCCCTGTACAGACTGAGGAAACAGGCGGATCGGTCTTCTCCAATAGCCTCCGTTGTTCTTCAACCTTCTTCATTGCTTCATGGGAAATCCAGCCGTGCAAAGCACTGAACAGGGCACTGTCTAAGTGCTCCGTCGGCTTTCGGGTATGCTGTCTGGCTTGTGTTGACTGCAGTTCTGATAATTGGTTCTCAACTGTGTGCTTGATAGTTCTCCAGACATCAAAGAGATCAAACTTGCTCGTCTTCAGATATGACTTCAATAGCGCATGAATGCCTTCAACGCGCGAAGTCGCCGTATTACCGAAATGCATATACTGATCTACCCAGGCCCTGACGAGCTTTTCTTTGTATGGCTCAAGCCAGGTCTTCTTGATGTATGAAACCTCTTCAATGTGATTTGGAAGATACTTCTTCTCAAATTCTGCCACACGTTCATTGAAAACGGCTTCAGTGGGCGATTGCATAAGAGAATGCCAAGAATTGTAGAAGTCTGCCCAGCCATCCGGTTTGGATCCTTTTTTCGCTGATACCTTTGCCGCAATGCCAGCAGCTAAATGCTCTTGCAACGTAAAGATTGGAAGGCAGTGGGCTAGAACTGCTTTATTTGCATGCCAAAGGCAAAGCAACGGTTCTGCTAATGGAAAGACTATTGTGACTGCATTTATACAGGCAAGGCAACGATCCGTTAAGACCACAGATGGGAGCTTGGCATTGCAGGTTTCATAAAGAGATTGAAGTCGCTCCAAGGCCCAGATGTAATCTTCCTCTTGGTCGCCACTGAGAAATGCAAATGCGATACAAAAGGACCGCTGACAAGCATCAACCCCAACCATGTCAAGAAGTGGCATCCGATATTTATTGGTCTTGTATGTGCAATCAAGTAGCAAGAGGTCAGAATAAGCTTGAAGATATTGAATAGAACCAGGATGGGCAAATAAGATTGCCGTGACCCGCTGGTTCTCATCAATTCGCACACGGCTCCAGAACCCTTCACGGTCCAATTGGTTGATCAGAGTATGAATAGAGCTTTGACCCTCATGCATATTATCCTTCAGCTCGGCAATCCGATTGTAGATATCCTTTCTAGTTGCTAAGGAATCTGGATCCTGCTGGCGTAAAATGTCTGGATATCTCTAGGGGAGATACCAGCAGACACAAGCTCTGATAGTGTTGCTTTGCCGGAGGCATCCAATTGGCGATGCACTGGATGAGCTGATGGATGGTGACTTGGAGGATGATTATGCTTTGAGAATTGTTCATCTGGCCGGTGGTGTAAAGACCATGTGGTTTTATCGAGTGATTCCTTGGCTAAGATTGAGAACAAGCAGCCAGTGCCTCGAGTTGTTGTCTTGCGCTTGGTTCCCTTTTCAACGGAAGCCTTGGGCTTCCAAGATTTATCGCATGCGTAAGTAACGATTTTGCGGCCGCTAGTCTTTGTGATTGACTTTCGTGTAATAAACGCGTAGCCTCGTGTGACAGCCCAGGTGTTAATTGCTGTAACCAACTGATCGCGAGATTGGTATTCAGCTTCTGGAGGAAGACAATCGTCGGGAAAAGAAACAGCTTCAGTAAGAGTTGGAGGAGCAGAAGTCATAAACAGCGACTGCGAGGTACTCACAATGACTGGTCACATTAGGAAAAAGGGAATAACGTTAATTCATGAACTGCTACTAAAAAGAGGCCACGTTGAACGTGGCGAACGCGTTGACAGCTCTTACGGTTGACTGTAGGTGTCAAATATTAGGGTGAAAAATTGTGTGTTCTCTCTGCTGCCCCCCTGTCTTCAGGTTTCAGAGCAAGCTTTATATACCCTTTCTCTTCTATATAGAATCAGCTAGAAGCTGATTGCTAAGCCTCGTGGCAATAGGTGGCAACTTTCGCCTCTGACGTATCTGACAGTAGGGCTCACTGTCTCAAAACCCCTTTTCCAAAAATTTCATCATTAGAGCCACCCTAGCGTATCTACATATGCCTGAAAACCCCAATTACATGAATATTCAATTAAAGCAAGATGAATATTCCATATACAAGGTCATACAACAATTTTTCCTCCTGTACACGTCATCTTTTCCCTGTCACATTCTCCATCAATACATATCAGCAAAAACACCAACTGTATTACATATGTCACCTCCAATTAACTCCGCAACTGCCAAGCAGCCATCAAACAAAGCTGCACTCACGTCATGGGCTCTTACAAAGGCGCAATTGCTACGGCCTGCAAAGGTGATAAGATGTCAAGAGCAGGCAACAGAGAGCCGTCTTTTACAGCTGAATACACGAGCTAGACAAGGGCGGTCTTCATCAACTGGCCTTGACCTAACCCGTACACAGAATATTAATGCACTACTCATCTATATTTATAGGACTTTACGCACACCTTCCTGTATGCAATGTGCAAGAGGAAATGGCATTTTTAAAGGGTGTATCACTAAGAGTGATATTACTGCTGGCGCATATACGAACTGCACATATTCATCGAGAGGAATTCGATGTTCATATCATGGTAAGTTATTGAACCTTTCTTTATATAATAAATACTAATAAGAATAAATTAGATCGGCCAAAAGAAACACAGTTATCTCGATCCATAATAGAGAAAATCGTGAAGGAGTCTACACCTGATCAACTACGTGCATTTGGAGCAGATCTAATTGAAAGAGCTAAGATCCAAGAGGAACTTAGCTCCACACAACCCGAAGAGTAACTAGTCTAGGATTACGGGTGATGAGTCATGTTGCATCTAGCAGATGGAAATGATCATATATGTGAGAAGCTCTTGATATTCTTCCTATCTAACGAGGGTCTTTGGGTCAGTCTTATAGACGAAGAAAGTGATGATGACCTCGGATGACCTCGGACAGCCGAGAGGCTCCGGATGCTTCGGGGTCTTGGCTTTATCTAGCTATTGACCTGAATGAAGGAAATGCTAGGCTGGTGACGAGGCAGGTGGCGATGGACGCCTATGATGATAGAAGGAAAAGCTTCACTTCCGCAATAGCCGTTGAGATCCGATATCCCGATATGTGACAGTCATTAGTGCTAATATTCTCTGTATTTAATGTGAAAACTTTTGCGTACGCAAATAATTTAACTTAATCCTTCTTTATTATTCCTAACCATGAATTCCGCAATCTGTTCCAAGAAGGGTTATCTCCATTCCGTTGTATTGGAGTTAAACCCAGACTGGGTTCGTTGTTATTTCTGTGGAGAGAATATTATACCTTTAACTCTTCCTTCTTCTGCCAATCCTCAAATTGACATGGTCGATTTGACTGAAGACAGCCCAATCCCACCTACACACACACGATCACGACGACTCCAACATGCACCTGCACCTGCAATGACTATCCCTTCCTATAATCCTGCTCAACTGGAATCCGCTGTCCATCAAGGCAACCAAAGCCGAAGTCTCCACGCTCAAGCTACCCGAACGAAGCCGATACCCAATACACCCATTGAGTTGGCAATTACCTTATATACAGCAGCATATAATTGTATATCAAGCGGTCAATTGGATATCAGGAAGTGGCAGTCTGGATCTCCTACTATCGCTGGGAGAGTTGGCAATTGCTTTGTTACAAACGCAACACATAACTATCCTTCACATGCGGACCTTGTGAGATCAGTTGCTGCACGTGCAACAACTGATGCAACATATCGGGCCGTTGACTGGGAGTTCATTTCTGGTTGCACCAGTAACAGTTCGCAAAGTATTGTTTTCTTTTCTCAGGAAGTTCTAGAGACAACTTCTCTTGCTGCATTTCTCAATGCAATCAATCCTCAAAGTCCGCATCCAACCAGGGTCAATCTTTCACTTCTTTATGCTTATGAAGCGAAAGAGGAGGAAGATAACATGATCACCCCTGTTCCAGTGCGAAAGAAGAAGGTCAAGGGCGAAAAGGATCTATCTCTTCCAATACAAAACAAACCCCCAACACAATCTCCAATTAATCGCAAACGAAAGGCATCTACACAATCAGCTCCAGCAACAGATAAGAAGGTAAAGGTAGACAAGAAAAAGGAGGAGGTATTGGTCTTACTAGAGAAGTCTAATGAAGAAGATGACTTAGCTGCATTCTTCGATACTGATGTGGATGGATCGGATTTGAATGGACAAGATAATATGGTTATAGAAGTGGCTGGGCAAGGTAGTGAGGATTTGGAGGCACTTATATCAGATGATGGAAGTAGAGAAGTTATTGAGGAAGATGTAATTAGTACAGGGCGGAAGACTGGCAGTAAACAGCCACTGCCTCCATTAAGTATGGTAACTCGCCAGCGTAAGTAGTTTCAATCTTCTCAAGTCTTTTCCTTTATTAATCAGCTGCTATCCATGAATCAAACACTTCAATGTCAATATTCTGAGCCTGTAGAATTTGACTAAGTCGATCTCGCCCATCTCGAGGTCGGTCAAGTAAGGATAGTCGTGGTGAATTCCCATTCTGAATATAAAGAGCCAATTCACCTCGTAGAAGATTGTACTCATCTAAAAGTGGATGTGTGACAACGTTCGAAATTTCTGGTAAAGAGCCAATTGTCCTTGTAATGATATCTTGACAAATAGACATTGTTTCTTCTGGCAAGAAAGCATCCAGATCAGATTGATCAAGTTCAAACGTTTCCTGACAGAATCTGAATCGATCAGGTGGAATCTCTTCAGCAAAGTTCCGTGCAGTCTCTGAATTGAGATCATGATATAGAACTGAGGGTTGTCCAGGTTGAACATGTGGTCGATTGGCTTGACGGCGAATAGAATGGCTATTCCAGACTCGTATAAATGAGATCAAGTCATGTCGGATTGGATTCATGAAGATGAATAGAATAGCAATGCGATCAGGAAGAGAGCCACCATCAAAGAGCCCATTTTCTGTCAGCCATTGGAAGTATATCTAATCGAAGAGAATTAGTAAAGTTCAATAAGGAATAATAGAAACTTACCCTCCACGATCCTCCACGTGCTTGATAAAGCCGATGCCACCAGCTCTCAATTCGAGTATTATGAATACTTCGTCCATAAAACCAACAATCCTTAAACTCAATTGGAACTAACTCTGTTCCAAGTCGTTTCTTTCTATTCCCAGAAAGAAAGTAATGTAAGCCACACATCAAAGCTGTTTCCCCTCCATGATCGGATCGAATAGCTCGTGGCATCATACCACGTTGCCGCAGAACTGATAGATACTGTAAGGCAACGTTCCAACTTGTTGCAGCAGAATATCCACAGTAAAACCATGTAATATATCGGGCATACCCATCAATACCAGCATAGATCTCAAAGCCCCATTGCTTAAGCTTATCATAACCATCAAGGGACCATACCCAGTCAGGCCCTGGAACAATAAAGTCACGACGTTGAAAACGTGCTTTACCCCATCGATCAGTAATGCTTTCCGGTGCAAAGTCTCGATAAACATTGTACAATGCATCGCGACTGATGATATGATGTTGTTGCCGCATGTAGGTGTAAAGATAGCCTCGACCATAGTTTTGGATAACAGTTGAGACTTGAGACTCATCATGAAAGAAGGTTCGTGCAAGTTCTTGAGCTATTTGAAGCTGGTTATTATCTTGTCGTCTGAAAAGACCAAGTTCCCGACGGATCTTGCAAAGTCCAGTTAAGCTTAAACTGAACCCCTCATCTTGAAGCCGGCGTAAGATAATAGCATCTTTTAAACACTCATCAAAGAACATTGACTTGATTCGCTCTCGTAGAGGTTCAGTGTCAACTGTACGCCGTTGACGGAGGAGTTCCCATTTCTGTAGAAATCGGTAAAGAACTGCGCGACTGACTTGGACGTTGTAATTGGTAGAAAGAGAAAGTATAATATTTGAGATTGTTGTATCTTCATCAATTAATATAGTAATATCCTGACGGAGAGGGGTGAGGTCTATTCGGGGCCGAGGCATGTTGAATAGAATGGAAAGAGGGGAAAGAAAATTTAGAAAGAAAGATGGAGAATATATAGATTAAATAGAATAAGTAAACGCATATTTAGTAAATAAACCTTTAATTACATATAATATTTAGATAAATCTTTTATTAAAAAATTGAATAATTTAAAGGGAATTGATATACGGGCATGACATTTTTGATACACGGGCATGACTCTTACACGGGCATGACTCTTACACGGGCATGATTTTTCCTTCTTGCTCTTTTTCTTGCCCGATTCCTTTTTCTTCTTCTGTCGCTTGGAAGTATGGTCGTCGGAGGAGGAGTCATCGCGGGATCGCTTCCCGACATCTGTAACTATTAGCGATAGGCCTTGATCAGACGCGTACAGGCATGTATGGAACTTACCAGTCACAAGCGAGCAGTGTTTGGCCTGACCACCATAGTGACAGGAGGCACAACCAGGAGACATTACATTCAATGTCACATAAGCATTGAATATACCAGTATTGGCCTTGCACTTCTTGCACGCCTTCTTGTCCTCGAGTTCCTCGCCGTACAAGAATTTGACCAGGGAATCGGCAGCTTGAGGGCGTGTTGAACGGTGGACGCCATTGTTTGGTGCGGTACAGGCGTGTACGAACGTGTATGCTCGAAGTCGTGGTGTTGTTCGATCGTGAGCGTGGAGCTGCGGCAGGCGATGTTGAGCGATGTTTGGCGATGTTTGGTCGCGTATGAGCCTGTAGACGAAGTTCAAAAAAAAAAAAAAAATTGTAGCACGAAGAGTTTCAATTGCGCGCCCTAAAAAAGAAAAATCTTTATACACCTGCTTTACAGCTGTAACGGTCTGTACACGACTGTAAATGGGTGTATTCAAATTATCGCCAATGCTGCAATTGGAGTACGTTGTCATATATTCGGTTTGAAGGATATTAAATATGTGAACAGGCCTGTATTCAATATGTGATCGGGCCTGTACACGCCTGTAGTGTGCAGCTAGTGAGATTTGGGTTTTGAGACAGTGAGCCCTACAGTCAACCGTAGATGGGGTGCATGGGGTAGCCTCAGTCGAAGGCTGTGTGTCCGCGGGCCGGGAAGCTATTACTACTACTACATTATCTACGTACTAATCCACTGCCATAGTCATTCTTGGTATTATGTGACATGTACGGATTCCGTGTGAGCACCTGTCGTTTCCTAAGCTCCTGATCCCTCATCTTCATCTTCATGCCATCCGGGGGAGACCCGTAGACCAGGTGATTACGATCAAATGGTGCATCCAACATCAGACCCTCGAGCGTTTTCACGCGAGAGACAGCCACGTAGCTTAAACCAGTCTGAAAGTCCCGGCAGGACAGATCTGTAACTATCATGTCTTCGGTGATGCTTTGTGACTTGTGCACGGTAATGGCGTAGCATACGATCAGGGGAAACTGGGTGCGAGCGCAGAGAGTGGCTCCGATGAGGAAGTCCCTCTCAACTGAGAGAATCGGCACAATCTTCCTGCCATCAGCGGTGGTCAGGAATACCGGTCCGCTGTATTTGTCAAACTCCATCATGATAACACAGGGAGGGTCTTGGATGGGGTCGGCCCCAGGTGCCCAGCCGATAACGTAAACTGTGCCGCGAGCGCCGTTGCAGAGGCCAACTGGCTGCCAAAGGTTGGATGTCAGCATCAGACGGGCGTCAATGCATATGAGAATCTGCTTCGCAAGGTTGCCCGCCTTATCATCGGGGGCAGCAGCCGCACCAGGGCCGACGTTCTTAACCTTGATCTGGACGACTGGCAGGCCGAGGCGATCGGCTAATCCAGTGGTTAGCCTGCACAACGACGAAGATCACGGCCAGGGATACCTTCTCCAGGCTCATCAGGAACTGCAGAGACGCCTAGTTGAGATATCGAGGGAGTCAGGGAGACAGTCTCCCCCGCACGGCGCCGTGAACGATGGTCGCGCTGTATAGCCACCTGCCTTGTCTTCGCCTCAGCCTTGGAGGCATCATCTTGTGAGTCTTTCCCGCCCTTATGGAACCTAGAAGCCAAGTAAGAGTACTCAGCATCAGTTGTGCTGCTTGGGATAGTAGATGGATCAGAATGTGACGCGATTTGATCGGTCGTTGGCTGTACGGTCGGTGAGGGAGCAAGAGTCCGGAAGTTGCGCAAGCTTTGTTGGGTTGGTGGGATTGGCGTCCCCAGCACCACCTGCGGCTGGCTAATTGGCTCTCCGAATAAACCCTAGCTGTATGAAGTTGCCGTAGCTTCTCTGGCGATGTAGGCTGGGTTCCGGATCTCTCGTTGGGAGGCGATAGGCCAGCATCTCCTTCGGTTCTCTTCGTGGCAGGTCTGCCAGGTGAGGATGGACGAAGTGCAATTTTCCGCAGCGTCTGGAGCACGGCTTTGGATCTAGAATGCTTCATTTGATGAGGGTTAAGAGTCTTATAGACGAGGAAGGCAGAGCTTACATGGGAAACGCGCTGGTTACGGCAGTCTATGCATTGCTTAGTTTGCCCAGCAGACTGCCTCTTTGCTGTGAAGGCACTCTTCGGTCTCTCCTCCCCACAACGAGCACAATCAACGAAGAGTAAATCATTAGAGAGCTCTTCGGGGTTGAGACCGAAATCCATTACTCAATCAACGAGGCCATATCGAGACCTGTCGAATTGGGGAGATGAATTGAACGCGTGGTACTGGTACAGTACTGAGTAAACAAACAATTCCAAACGGACGCAAGCTGCCGGCACTCCGCGTGAACCTTCCAGGGGCCAGCACCCATTGGCCTCACTCTTTTGGTGCCATCAGCCAGTTGCGCGTTGTTTTGCGACTGGCCATACAAAATCTGGACCAATCACATTCCGAGAAACTTATTTATCCCTGTCTGCACCAAACCCTCATTATTCGGGAAAACTTAAGAACTGATGTAAAGTCAGCCTTCGGCTGAATAATGTTGTAAGATTAGCTGTGGGGGTGATCGACCTTGGCTATCTTGGGTCCAGGTACCTCGATTTAATAGGCAATTATATACAAAAATAAGTACTATGGACCGTACAGGGTCAGGGAATATCCCACTGTACCTAAATCCACCTACCCCTTGCCCCATGTACATGGACCAACGGGTAAGCTTGCTTAGTTGGTCCGCCTTGGGGCTTGCCCCACACATGGACCAACGGGTAAATCCACTCCATTACATCCACTTTCAGGTTCAAGTGTAGTGGATTATTACGTAATCTGTGACCGACGAGGTGGATGTAATAGAGATGGGCCACTTATATGTGGCATACCTTACCAAAAACAGCGATGCTAGGAGACTCCTACAGGAACGCTACTTCCTTGCAGCCGGTGAATCGGCATACACCAACGCGTTCGAGCGGAGAACCGGACCGATACAATGCTACAACTGCCAGGAGCTTGGCCATAAGGCCTTCTCGTGCAGCAAGAATCGGGTATGTGCGAGATGCGCCGCCGAAGGCCATCATCATAGTGAGTGCCAGACGCAGGTACCCAAGTGTGTGCCCTGTGGTGGACCGCACGAGTCGTTCAGCAGAAGCTGCCCGAAACTCTATCCTACCCGGCATGAGTAGGATGTTTCAGGTAATCCAACTGAATGTGAGAAAACAGGATATGGTACATGAAAGCCTAATGAACGATAAGCGACTCCAAGATTTTGCAGTTATAGCGATCCAAGAACCACAGGCACGGAAAATTGACGGCAAACTTCTCACAGTCCCCATGGGACACCCCAAATGGATCAAAATGGTTCCCACAATTTGGAGAGATGGCAGATGGCCAATCCGGAGCATGTTGTGGGTGAATAGGGATTTGGAGGCCGAGCAAGTACCAATACAGTCCCCGGACTTGACAGCAGCAACCATACGACTTCCGGACCGAATAGTGTTGGTCGTGTCAGTGTACGTGCCGGGGGGCAAGCCTCAGACTCTTCGACACACATGCCATACCCTGCACCAGGTGATCCTCGACCTCAGGAGCAGGACAGGGATGGTGGTGGACGTCTTACTGGCAGGAGATTTTAACCAGCACGACCGGCTATGGGGAGGAGACGACGTGCCATTGGCAAGGCAAAGCGAGGCCGAATCGATCATCGACCTCATGAACGAACACGGTCTTTGCAGCCTTCTCCCGAGAGGCACAAAGACATGGCAAGGCCCCGACAAGGAAAGCACAATCGACCTGGTGCTGGCGACGGCGGAAGTGGCAGACGAAATGGTGACGTGCTCCATACACCCGACAGAACACGGATCGGACCACCGGGCGATCCAAACGACGTTCGATCTCGCGAGGCCTGATCGGATTGCCGCGGAAAGACTGTTGTTCAAGAATGCACCATGGACAACAATCAGAACCAGGGTGGAGGACAATCTCCGAGAGCTTCCCTGGACTGTCGGCGTGCAGGAACAGACAGACCAGTTAATGAGGGTTATCCTCGAGGCGATCCACGAGCTGACGCCCCGAGCACAACCAGTACCGTACGCGAAGCGCTGGTGGACGAAGGATTTGACAAGACTTCGGCAGGTGTATACGTTCTGGCGGAATCAGGCCAGGGTACAGCGGCGAGCAGGTCAGACGAGGCACGACCTGGAAAGACGGGCCAAGGAAGCATCCAAGGAGTACCATGATGCCATCCGGAAACAGAAGAAACTGCACTGGGACGATTTCCTGGCAGAAGATGTCAACATATGGAAGGCGGCCAAATACTTGAAACCTGGAAAAGACATCATGAACAACAGGGTACCCCCTTTGAAGAGGCAAGACGGTTCCACCACGAAAGATAGGGTGGAGCAGGCAGAGGAGCTGTTTAGCACGTTCTTCCCGCCGTTGCCGGCCAGGATTGAAGATGAAGGTGACCGACCGCAACGGAGGGAAGTGCACATGCCAGACCTCACCATGGAGGAAGTTGAAGGAAAAGTGCTAGCAGCGAAACCTTGGAAAGCGCCTGGAGAGGATGGTCTGCCAGCAATGGTGTGGAAACAGCTTTGGCCAGTGGTTAGATACCGCGTCTTGCACCTCTTCGACTCATCCCTCAGGGATGGTGTGGTACCCCACCAATGGAGGAGTGCGAAGATCATCCCGCTAAAGAAAGCAGACAAGGGAGACTACACAGTGGCCAAGGCATGGAGACCGATATCGCTGCTGTCAACACTGGGCAAGATACTCGAGGCAGTCGTTGCAGAGCGGATATCCTATGTTGTGGAGAGCTATGGACTGCTGCCCGCAAACCACTTCGGGGCAAGGAAGCGAAGGTCAGCCGAACAAGCACTGATACTGCTGCAGGAGCAGATCTATAAGGCATGGAGGGCCGGCAGGGTGTTCAGTCTAATCAGTTTCGACGTCAAAGGCGCTTACAATGGAGTGTTCAAAGAACGACTACTGGAGAGGCTGAAGGCGAGAGGCATACCTGGTGGACTGGTGAGATGGATTGACGCCTTTTGCTCTGAACGAATGGCCACCGTGGTGGTAAATGGGCACACGTCACAGCTACGGGAGTTGCCACAGGCAGGTCTCCCGCAAGGATCACCGCTGTCGTCGGTGTTGTTCTTGTTCTTCAATGCAGATTTAGTGCAGAGAAGAATCAACGCAAAAGGTGGTTCGATGGCATTCGTAGACGACTACTCAGCCTGGGTAGTGGGACCAACAGCGGAGGAGAATCGAGCCGGCATCCAATCAATTATAGACGAAGCACTGGGCTGGGAAAGACGGAGCGGTGCGACGTTCAACGGAGACAAAACGGCCATCGTGCATTTCACGCGAAACGCCGCGCGTACCAGCGACAAACCGTTCATGATCAAAGGAAAAGTAGTCAAACCAAAAGCGAGCGCCAAGATCCTGGGAGTGGTCATGGACGCGAAACTGCGGTACAAGGAACACATAGCTAGAGCCGCCGCAAAGGGGCTCTCGGCTGCTATGTGTTTGAGAAGACTGAAAATGCTGTCACCGCGGACGGCGAGACAACTGTTCGTAGCAACAGTAGCTCCCACCATGGACTATGCGTCCAGCGTGTGGACGCACTCATGTGGCATTAGAGAAGCTGCTTGGCTGGACAAGGCACAGATGGTCGGAGCACAGGCGATCACGGGAGCTTTCCGGACCGTCGCAACGGCGGTGGCAGAGGCCGAAGCTAGCATCCAATCGGTGCAAGAACGGCATGCGCAAGCGGCAACAAGGTTTTGGATCAACCTCCGGACCCTTCCCAGGACACACCCGTTGGCGACACTGAAAGTGAAAGTGTGTCGCCGATTCGTATCGCCGATGCAGAGGATTGCTCAAGTACAAGGGGAAACAGCCACTGAACGAATGGAGATCATTCGGGAGTACGCGTTACCACCATGGCGAGACCGTATCCCGGTGTCGTGCGACCCTGACCGGGAGAGAGCGGCGGAAGAAGCAAAGAGGGTGGATGGCATAGTCATTGCCACCTGCTCCTCGCAGAGAAGGGGCATGGTAGGCATGGGAGGTGTCGTACGAGACACGGCGATCAATAACGATGACGAGGTAGTGGCCAGCTACTCCATCACTCTCGGATTGACGGAGGAGCTGAACCTATACATCGCCGAGCTAGGAGCTATAGAGATGGTATTGAGATGTATGCCGTCTGGACTCTGCCGGCGGGATATGACTGTCATGACGAGCAGCCGCTCCGCACTAGAAGTCATACGGCGGCCACGACAACAATCCGGCCAACAGATCATACGGCAAATATACGACCATATCAAGCGTCTCGAAGACGAGGGCCACTCTCTCCGGATGTTGTGGGTTCCAGCAGGAGAAGAGGATTTCGCGCTGGGAACAAAAGCCAAAGCAGCAGCGCGGAAGGCCACAGAAGGAGAATGCAGACCAGACGTGCCACCACATCTAGCAAGATCCACAAGGATAAGACTAGCGATAACCAAGCAGCGGCAAACAAGAACACTACCAGAAAGAGTCGGGAAATACTCGAAGCAGATAGACACGGCACTGCCAAGCAAGCATACCCGTACTCTATATGACCCGCTGAAGAGGAAGGAAGCAGACGTACTGTCGCAGCTCCGCACCGGAATGGCGAGACTTAACAGCTTTCTGTGCAAGATAGGAGCAATGGAATCGGACACTTGCGAATGCGGGCAAGCATCAGAGACAGTGGAACACTTCCTATTCCGCTGCACAAAATGGACCGCGCAACGAGAAGGCATGCTGCGATGCTCACAGACAAAGATGGGAAACCTATCATACTTCCTGGGAGGAAAGGCGGCGTCTGACGGTGACAAATGGGCGCCAGACATGCGGGCAGTACGGGCGACGATCAAATTTGCCATTGCAACGGGGAGGCTTGACATGGACCAGAAGCCTCAGGCACACTAACTATTCAGATTGAATCCTACTAACATCATACAGTCTCATTTTGGCAGACCGTGCTTCAGCTGCTGAGGATAGGATGCTGAACACTTGGAGAAATTGGCCTTCAAGCAGGCCTGTCACTGCATATACATCAGATTGGAACAGTCAGTAAAGTGAAATTGTGGGGCTTCGGGTGATTATGGAAGAACCGTACGAAACGAAAATAGCTTAGCGCAAAGGCCCTCTGGGGTGTGTCCCCCCGGGCGAAATAAAATCCATCCATCCACGTGGATTTGCAGTGTAGTGGGTCCGAGCCTTGCCGCCAGCCCCAGATTAAAGCCGCGGTCTCGGCTTTCAAACTGGAAGCCGACCTCCGTTGCCCAAATCTACACATGGCTCGCGATCGTGATTTATATGCAAATGCATATAGAACCGAAGATTAAGGATTATTGGAAGGTTTCTAACGTCGGGGTCTACCCCCCATATCACCCGGTGACTAAACTTCTTCCTCTACAACACCATGCTTTGCGATTGTATTCCTTACAAGGGTAAACCAGCCACAAATAACCTCTAGATCTTCACATTAAGCTCTCTTATAGTCATACCTACAAAATAACCGGCGTCCGCAGTTATAGTTATCGCTTTACGAAGTTCGAAGCCTAACGCTTCCCGACTAGAGGCGCGTCGCGGTCGGCAAGCAGTCGATTGGCCATTTCTTCCACACCACTAATCCGGGGAGGAAATGATCAGGCATCCAGATCGAGAATATAGTCAACTAAGGTCTGCTCTTCAAGCGGCGTCAAATTCCGTGAGTTCGGCATAGTGTCGCGTCGTGATGAGATGCCTTTCAATCGACGATCCAATGTTCTAGAACAGACCGAGTAGACCTTAGCTGCAGCCCGAGCACTAAGTTCTGGGTTGTTTCTGAGAGCTTGAAGGGCAAGCTGAACGTGAGATTCATTACTAGTTGGCGCCATTGTTTGTTGTGGAAGGAAAATGGTCGATTGTGTTGTCGCGTCGCGGTCGGCGTGTTGTGCGACACTCGCTTGTCTGCTACAGTCGCTTATCAACCACGTTACCTAACAACGAATTTTAGGCCTAGCCAGATCTATCACATCGTCCTTCGAATGAGCTCTAATGGGAATTGAAAAAGTTCTGGCCGTACTCAAGACCCTCGAGTCGGGCTAGTATTCAGTACGAGATGTAAAGAATATACCTAGCTCGTCGCCTGTCTAAGTGACTCGCTCGTACTGGGCCCGCGTACAGTGTTATAGTTACGAATTGATAAGCTAATTACGATTTGAGATCGGATATTACTGTATTAATAGAATTCGACTCTTCCATTTAACTAAAACAGCTCGTTCTGATGGATAGAATCTAAAGTTTTCTGTTAAAAGAGGCTGCTGTGTTGCGAATGTAGTCTATAGCTTCTCTTCTGTAGTCATCCGCCTCCAATTTTGCACCTGCTGTCGCATTGAAAACTATATTTCTTGGATTCTGCTTCTCGTATTCCGGCCATTGAACTTTAAAATGTCGAACTAAGAAATTTTCAGCAAATGTGTAATCAGAACGATCGATGCATAATACAAACCTCGATGGCTGTTTGGTGTTCCTGAGTTTGTGAAACTGATCCACATCCGACTCATCAGCTCACTCATATCCAAATACTTAGCACGAATTCGCGGATCGGTTATGCTGAATGGGTTGATGTCGTAACCCTTGCCTTCTGTGTTTCCAAACACAAAAGCGACTTCCTGGAAGTGAGCAGCACCCAGGGTCTCCGGGTCAACGCCAGCGGGCACGGTGTCAAAGCGGTAGCTGTAAGCAGGCAACCCTTTGGCAGCCCACGCTTCGGCCGTGATGCGTCGACCAGCCGTGAAAAGTAGGTCACCTAGAAGCGTGGAGATCTTGCCATAGAGGGGTCCGTAAGGATGTTTCGGGTTGGCAAGAACAGTGCCGAGTGCCGACTCGATGTCATCCTCCATGGCCGCGGAATAGAACTCGTCGAGTCGTTGAATCGTCTCGTTCAACTCTTGGGTAGGTCCGAAATATGATCGGAGTGTAGCGGAAAAGTCCCTGGGCTCGCTCGCGCTAATATTTGAAAAGAGGGGCATGAAAGGCGTGCCTTCGTTGGTATTCGACCCTATCAGGAGGGGGACAGGTACAAATGCTCCTTTCGCAAGCGCAACCGAGGGCAGGTCCAAGAACAAATCCTGGTCAGTAATTGGGTTCCAAAGGACTCCCATAGACGCCTGCTTCAGAGCTTCAGCCGGAATCTGTCGCAGACAGGAGATACTGTCTGTCGAATTCAGACAATCCACTTCTTTAATAAGGGCGTCCAACTGTGCGTCCTGAACCACCTCGGACATCTGAGGGATGTAATTCAGAGGTCCACCACTCTGGGCGATCGCACCGTTAAACAACCTGTCATTGCGGCCATTGTTTGCAATGAGATGCAACCCAACAGAACCGGCACCCGCTGATTCGCCTGCGATAGTGACGCGAGTTGGATCACCGCCAAATGACTTGATGTTTTCTTGAATCCATCGTAGGGCCAAACGCTGGTCGTGAATACCAAGGTTCGCGGTCCCTGCTTCTCTAAACGGTCTTCCGGAGGCGAAGCCAAAGATGCCGACACGGTAATTGAAGCTCACCCCAATAATGGGACGTCCGATTTCGAAAGATTTCTTAACAAGATTTGACATGTCGTAGCGAGCATCTCCACTGCCGCCCTCTTGGAAGCCGCCTCCGTAAAGCCAGACTAGGACTGGTAGAGGACCCTTCGCCGATGATGATGGCTGGTGTTTTGAAGCGGGCGCAGTAATAGGCCGCACTACATTAATAGTGAGACAGTCTTCGCTTTGGTGATAGCTATTGGACTCCTGACTAAAGCCAACGAGACGAAAAGCGTTGCCGAGACAAAACGACCCATAGTCGGTCGCATTTCTCGGAGACGGCCACCGAGATTCAAGCGGTTCTGGACGTGCAAATCGAAGTTGGCCGACTGGTGGTTGAGCGTAAGGAATTCCTAGAAACGACTCTTGGTAAGATGAATAAATTCGGGTTCCGACTAGAGTTCCATTGTGGATATTGACGGTAGGCAGCGCAGCATCACCTGCCGAGGACGACAGCACCACCAAAGGCAAACAGCCTAACACAGCGGTTGATATCAGAATAAGATGATGCATTCCGTCCACAGCAACATAAAAATGGAAGTATCCAACCTTACTCCTTGCTATATGATACGTGAAATCACGTGAGGATCATCAGTCACGTGAGCAATGCCTCAAAAGGGCCTGCAGGGCCCTTTTGACTTTGCTTCTTCATCATTCTTCTTCATACAACAATACAATCCATCACCTGCTATTGCAGCTCTCTGGCCCTTCGTGCCCCCTAGGGCCTCTGGCCCTTGGCCATCGCCTCTTTTCGTATCACTATACCACGGTCTACGGAAGACCTTCCATAGCCTTTTAAACCTCAACCCGCGCCAATATTTGTTGAGATGACGTACAGGAGTCTCGGTCTACAAACCGGCTGATCCGAGGTTGATAATTCTATGCAATTTGCGAGAGATGATAATTGTCAGCTATGAGCTTACAGCCGAAAACTCTAAGAAATGGATACAAGTGTGAGTAGCAAACAGCCTGAGCATCCACTACAAGCGGGTCAGGGCTGGGTGCAATGCTAATTAGTCTTGCCCTTCTTAGACAAGCGTCTTTCAGTAACAGAGTCGAAATGAGTCACTAAGCATAAAAGCCTATAACTGGTTAATTTTAAACAAGTGACTGGAAAATGAAGAGCACACATTACAAATCAAAACCGGGTGAACTTGATTAGAAATCCGCAAAGATGAGGCAAATTGCCGTAGCAGCTCGGAACGACAAGTAAAACGATAATATTAAATGGTATAGCCAGTAGTATGGCCTGCGCGAAGGAGCACGTAGGGATAGATAATGGCACCCGTGGACTCATAGCCAGGATCATTAATTTCATGACTACAAAGAGAGGTAGTAATTTTATAGACGTATCCGACTGAATAGGTCTTCACTGTTGACATAGCTAATGTCAGCAATGGACCAGTCCACCTCGGCCGCCAGCATGGCCTTAAAAGCCTAATTAACCAATCCTTCTTTGCACGTGTCCTATCCGGTATCCCACATCTATCCTGAAGCAGTAGTTTCTCTCATCCGTGGAACAATTGATGACCAACGTCTCGGCGCATTTTAGTCACGAAGCCGTACGAAGACTCCATACTTAGATTCTAGAACAATTAAGAATTACACGCCAAGCAGGTGCAGCCATCCCTGTGCGGGCAAGGGCCTGTGAGGAACAAAACTCTATTCTAGGAGCCTCGGCTCGATTAATAATCCGCCCTGATTCTAAACCGCTGGAAGAAGTACTTCATTTTCTTGGCCTGTTGAGAGCGAATGATTTTTAGCGAATAATCCAAGGACTGTACTTAGCGTAAGTTATCCTTTTCTCATCATACCCCAATGGTCACGGGGGTGATAGGATCAGCTCCGAATGAGCCACTACCACTCGTTTAAAGAGATAGATGCCCTTTAATATCAATTAGCCCTGAAGAGACAGACACCTTTAAAGAACAGTTGCACATTGGCAGCCTAAACTTGATTTAGAGGATGCCATTTGGGGGATGCCATTTGGGGGATGCACTTTGGGGAATGCCCAAATGGAGGAGTGCACAAATGGAGGGATGCTATATGGAGGATGCCCGTTGAGGGACGCACTTTGGGGGACATACAGGGGGGGTGGGGTGTGCTACTTAGTTGTCTGGTCGAGTTACACTAGACCGTCAAGTACAGGACGAGAGGCCCGAAGTCCGGGAGACGCGCACTGAACCAATAGTCCATGGACTATTGGTGTGAACTACAGTGTGGACTAATAGTCCGCTTAATGGTCTACACTATTAGGAGCGCTGGGACTGTCGACTTTCCGCGCCAAAGCCATTAAATAGCACACAATTAATGAGATGACATTCCTTTTTGTGCCAGTCATTCGACTTTTGCTCTCGGCTATTCGAGGCGGTGCAACATTCTCACCGTCGGTCATGGCGATGAAAGCAAGTCGAAGCACGTACCGAGACAGACACAGACCAAGACGTGGTGGTCCATGGTTCACGTCGTCCGTCATTGATCCGTCGGAGGAGCGGATGCTTTTAGCAGGAAGCCTCAAAAAAGGTAAGGCGCAGCACGCTATCCAAAAGCCTCCGGCTATCTACAGTTAGCCCCGAAAGCCCGGGGCTGACGTTAGCGCACACCGTCTCGAACGGTCATTGCCGTAATAGCCGGGCAGTTCCAGACGATGCTGACGGAAGCCAAATTTTAGACTGGAAGAGATTATATAAAAGTCCCGTGTCCATTCTGTCAGTTCTTGTAATAAGGAAACGTCATTCGATCACACAACGTACACCGCTTTCATCCTCAATTGCTTGAAGTCCACGCTTCTTCCCCAGCCTCCAAAATGAGTTACATGAACCATGCAATGCGAGGATGGCCTAAAGCTTCTCGAACGACCTCGGCTTAATTAGGTAATAGTGCCCGTGTGGCAGGCCGTAGTGGGAATCAAGACGAAGCAATTCTTCTGCATAATGAAAAGCCGATATAGAAAGTAATATCATTGCCACGTCGAGGTAAAACTTGGGTGCGGAGTTGCGAAGTTTCGGAGTTACGCAAGGGCCTAAGGAACAAACCGAATTGCTCATTGTACATAAGGGGCTCACAACTGAGGAAAAGAGTGAAATCCCCTTCCTAAGAATTCAAGAAATTACGACCTATAGCAAGAAGCTTTCACACTTTTGTTAACGGCGGTGCAACTGAAATTGCCTCGTGGGGAGGAGGGGACGCATCAGTATCCCAGCCCAAAGACCTTGGACGGTTTCCTTTCTTGTAGCGCAAGCCGGGTGGGTCACTTCAAGTTTTGACATGAGATCAGGTACGAGAGATTCCTCGGAACTTTCCGGCCTACGCACTGAACCCCTCCGATCTCTCCTGCTTACCCAATTTGGGCGGCTCTGAATTCAGGATGCGAGTTCTCAGCATTGAGCACGGCACAGTGCGTAGCACAAGGAACCGCATCGAAGACTCAAGGTGATGGTCGTATTTCTTCCGAAGCTGACGAAAACGGAAACCGGACTCCCCGTCAGGACAGAGATGAACAGAAAAAGTGGAATGTTAATGATGCCGTGTCCGCTCGACTGCCGTAAAGACTCAAGCAGGGTTTATCTGGTCCATGTGCCATCTCCTCTGACTGGATAGGTACACAAACAAGACAAGCCCCGCGATGCCGTCATGGACCAAGTCCTCTACAATTGGCACTTTTATCCTTCCAGCGGCAGTTGCGGCACGAGGCGTGGGTATGAGGAACGTGGTATGGCGATTTGTAACTCCCCGATTGCCACTCGTCTGCTAAATTTCACCTGGCGCGGACCCTTCCTGGGGCCCAGCTAAATGCAGCCTTGCAAGTTGTTGCGGTCTGCAGGGGGAAGTCAGGTCGCCGCCACCAATGGGATCAGCATTTTTGATTAGTGATCTCCGCCCTCACTACTAAGACAACATTGGAATGCTTGATTAGTGAACTCCCGGCTTGACGACATTACGTAGAATGCCGGCTTATTGATCTGGGAGCTCGGGAAGAATCCAACACGACATTTACGTAAATGCTCCGATGAGACTGTTCTAGCGTTCAAAGGAATTGGATCTAAGTGGGGCAGAAAACCCAACTCTACAACAGTTGGGTTTGGCATTGATTACTAGCCACTGAAATTACGGGTCGGGTCGCGGCACCGCAATAGTGCTGCTCTATAGACTAATCAGCAAAAGGGCCGAGGCACACTGCAAGTGGAGTAGCGACGCTTCACACAGCCGACGGGACAAGGGGTGAAACTAGGGCACGTCGAACCCCGCGCATCGGCGCAAACACCATCCTCAATTGCTGCCAGAGTGCTAACCATAGGGATGGATTTAATACCGTATCATTAAATAAAATGCGCTTTTTGTATTAAATATCGCGTTTCATATGTATTATATTCTACTCCTAATTAGGTTTAGCGCCATCCATAAACAGCCTAGTGCATAGGATCAATGTAATCCCTGTTCCGACCTTCTTTCCTCCACAGTCTTGGTTATTTGTAGTATATGAACGTTGGGCAGCTTCATATATGGTGGTTATATTGCAATAAAAAACGCGGTTTTTATTCGGAATAAAAAACAGTTTCAGTATAATAGAAAACAGTTTAATACACATGTGTATTAAACACGTGCCCATCCCTAGTGCTGCACCGAGCACCACGATGCCCAGTGCCCACCAGACATCCCAGTAATGAATATATATCCATTCTTAAGAGCATATTCATTCTTAAGCTTATGCATAAGGATAAGAATATAGAGGCCGCCAATGAATACATAATTCTTATATTCTTAAAAATATGGATCTGCCACCTCACCCACAGGGATGCCACCACCACGCTTGCTTGCTTACGCGAGCGTGTTTCATATTGATTGCAGCCGTGATGCGCATTGCTTCCGACGAAGCCTCTAGAAGGATTTGGACGAGCTCCTCCAATGTTTTGTACCTCCTGATTAGCGGCCGAAACTTCTGCCTCGCCATTTCCGCTATGACAGAAAGCACGCAGCTAGAAACATAGCGACATACCTCGACAATGGACGTCAACATACCTTCACTGCCCCAAGTCAATCCACCATCGAGCTCTTCCTCCATGCTACCCTCGGACAGTGTCTCACAAGTTGCCAGCACACTGTCGGAACCCGAGGCATCAACTCAGCATACGACCAAAAGAAGGAAACTGAGAGCCACATTAACATGGGATCACTTTCGAGATGCTCAAGGCGATGAGCCACGCACAGTGAACGGGAGATTGCTACACTACTGCACGCGTTGTCGCAATCCATCTTGGTCCACCCACATATCCGGCAACGCACGCTATCACCTCGAGAAGGCTCATCACATACTTGTTCAAGAGGATTCAAAATCTCATGACAAGCGCCAACTAGCCATCGAAAATGCCTTCGCCAGAACAGCCGTCAGGGAGTTGCAGCAAGTCAGGGAAAAGGAAATGAACACTTTACGGAGTGTAATCAACGTCGATGCCTTTCGAGAGGCACAGATGCTACTTTCCGCACATAAACATTTGCCGCTCAACTTCGTAACGTGGCCGGAATACCAGGCTCTTCTAACCGCGATAAACCCTACCGTTCAAGAGTTCCTGACTGACTCTGGTAGCACAGTTGCAGGGGACTTGACTAGGGCCTACGATGCGCATCGAGAATCCGTAAAGAGGTGGCTGGAACGTGCTCGGAGCCTCGTACACATTTCCATGGATGTATGGTCTTCTCCTCAGCGGAAGGCATACATCGCCATTCACGCACAGTGGGTTGATGAAACCTACAAAACTCGGAAAGCATTACTAGGGCTACCAAACCTCCGCCGCGCTCACGCCGGCGCGGCTATGACTCCTCACCTCATGAAGATTATCCGACAGTACCGCTTAGCCCACCGGATCGGTTGCTTCACTGGAGACAATGACGCTAAAAATGACACCTGTCTCCGCCAACTAGCCGTTGAGCTGTCGCGCGAGTACGACGTTACGATTGATCCAGTGTCCTCTCGAACGCGGTGTGCCGGCCACATCATTAACTTGTCCCTTCAAGCTTTCCTCCTTGCAACTAGCGAGCACGCTCTGCAGGCGGCAATTGAAGCGGCGCAAGATGAGGCGAATGATGTAACAGCTGCGGACGCCTTGCACGACCAGCTTCGAGCGACTACGGGCCAAAAGAGTCACGACAGGCGTAAGAAGCGCCATGACACGGCCGGCTGGCGGAGCATCGGCCCAATGGGTAAACTCCATAATATTGCGGTGTTCATCCGTAATTCCACGGTCCACAATGATGCATGGGATGACATTGCAGGAAAGGCGCTTGGAATTGACAACATCACCCGTTGGAACTCATGGTTCCGGCTACTTGATGCGGCTATAAGCCAGGAGGGCCCATTGTCAATATTCCTCAATCAATACCACAAGGAGCTGGAGGGCGACATCCTCACGCACGATGATTGGCAAGTACTCAAAATGACTCACGAGTTTTGCAGCCGTTTCACCAGGCAACCTTGGAGCAGCAGATGGAGTGGGCATCAATAGACCAGGTGCTAGAGAACATGGATATTCTCTTCATGCAGTTTGAGAATGCCAAGGTAAGTCATAAACGGGCAGTACGACCTATACCTGACCTGTACCAACGCTAAAGCAGGTCAAATACGCCAGCAACGCCCGTATGGTTCATTCCATCCACATGGGCTGGTGGGTTCTCTCGAAGTATTATGAGGAGAGTGACAGAAACCCCATTTACGCCACAGCATTGTTGCTCCATCCAGAAAAGCGCCGAAGGTACCTTGACCGCCACTGGGCAGAGGAATGGAGGCGGACCGCCATTGCCGGTGCACGGCAGCATTGGGCGACATACAAGGACCGACCCCTGCCGTCGGAGTCCGCGGCGCGGCTGAAGGATAACGAGCGACGAGAAGTAACCCCGTACGAGCGCATCAGGCAGTCAATGAGTGTCTTGGATGAACCTGGAAATGAGGATGAATTCGAAAAGTTCATCAATTCTCCGCCAAGACCTATGACGACAAGCACGCCGCTTGAATGGTGGTGCCGAGAGGAACAGAGGATTGAGTATCCACGTTTACATCAATTGGCCATTGACGTACTCAGTGTACCAGCGATGTCAGACGACCCGGAACGGGTATTCTCTTGCGCACGACGGACAATTTCATGGGACAGGGCACGGCTCTCGGCTGATACTGTCGAGAAACTTCAATGCCTGAGCAATTGGGTGAAGAACGACTTGATCCGCAAAGTCTATGTGGCAGTAAATGACGAGGTCATGGAAGTCGCCAGCGACGACGACGATATAAGTGGGCCCTCAAGCTTATATTACGAATAATTCATAAGCTTAAGAATAGATAAGAATATAATGGCACGACTATGAATACATAAGAATATGGAAATATTATGTATTTATTCATTATTGGGATGTCTGGCTCCAGCCCTTGATGAAGAGCATATTCGGAGAGCGATGCGTTTGCAGCCGGATCTGCCGTACGATCTTGTGTTATATGGCCGTGGAAAGGAGACGAGGAAGGAGAAAGTTAGACGCCCCAGACCATCTTGGATGAATGGGCTACCTGCTAGTTGAAAGGCTCTCCGGAAGCTCCGAGTCTGTTATTGGACTCCTCTTAAGTAGAATGCATCGTTCAGTACTCCTGCAATTTCGATTATAATACCACCCACTTTGCCTTCGAACCAGAATCCCCCACGATCCACCGTCGAATTATAGTACCACCGATGGGGTCCGATCTGGTCCTTCATGCTAAGGTATACGCTCTCGCCAAGAAATGAACCCGCTTCTGAAGGGCTGAGCCAGGGCGGGGAGCACACCACGTCTTAGGTTTTCTTGCACTCACTCTCAGTACGATTGTATCTTGACAAGAAGATGTTGGCTGTAGGCGCGAACAATCTCCTCTGCAGAGTCTAACGATGCGCAGAGCGAGCTGCCTGCCCTCATCCTCCCGGCCTTCGTCGAACACCTGCCGAGCATCTCGAACCCACTCTTGGAGATAGAACTCAACCGTCAGTTGAGTAGTTGTAGGTTCCTGAATATTAGCTTACGAGGCCAGTGGAGCCTAAAATGAGCTCCTCGGGATGTAGAGATGGATCGACGTTTTGAGAGCAATGTGTCCGCGCCGCCAGTCGATTCGGTCGCGAGGAATCCACAGCATGGCGGATTTGTCAATGGATTCCTCAAGCCCAAGGCCTCGTCGCTCCTTCACAGATCCTCGCTGCCCCCGCACCCTCCACTCCGAGAGCCATATCCACTTATCATGGCTCACCTCCCGCTCGCTGCTGAAGGCTAGCAACAGGAGTTGACAGAAGAGTTGAGCGGTATAATAGGAGAGTATCTGTCGAATGGATGACCTTGCGGAGCCGCCCAGGGATCCCCGATCCACAGAGAAGGAAGACAACGATGCCTCCTGAAAAAGATGGTCGAGAGGAAGGATGAAGCGAGCAGCTCAGGCCGTTGATATCACCGGTCGGCACGACCCAGAACGGATAATGGTCGTCGTCCCCAGACCTATGGCGGAGTGGAATTGACCAGGACACTGACCCGACATGGGGGCTTCGGCCAGGATCGAAGAAGCCTAGGTTGAGTATCGTTAGAATGGCGTCGAGGTGGAACGTACCCTCCTTCCGAGCCCCATAGTTTGCTAGGGCTTTTGGATCCGAGAGGGCTTTAATATGTCGCTTGTTGGCCTCCTAAGTACGAAGGAGGGGCTCACGGTGGAGCTAATTGATGTATGCTCGCTAGCGGCCTTTGCCTATCAAAGCAAGGTCCTATATCCTCCCTTCGCTCAACGCGAGAAGTAGGAAGGAACTGGACTAAAAGGGTCTATAGCGACTAAACATAACGGAAAAGAGCTTTTTGTTACAGCCGTATGCCTTGAAGCGAGCAATTCCAGGCTATCGAGAATCCGGATGGCCTATATTGGGAAGTTGTGAAGGCTTTGCTTTCAATGTCAAAGTCCCCGTGCCGCGAAGGAGGAAAGATCGAAAGTAAGTTGCTGCCAAGTTAGCTTCTGGGGCGGTTGTTTGGAGCTGTTCCTTAAGATGATGATTGCACTTGCTCTTCCAGAGGAGCGTATAGGGCTCCTTGGGTGTAATCACGTAGTCTCTGGTTCCAACATCGAGCCAACACGAGTGCAGATCCAACTGCTTAGGGTCGAGAGCAGTAAGAACTGTCCTCTCGAAGTGATAGAGGCTCTCGTACAGACTCGGCCTAGCAAATGTGTTTTTAACATCGTGAGTCTGGAAGAGCAAACGCGGGTTCCGAAAGTACGGGACAGCTTCGCCTCGGTGAGTCGGGATATGGAACTGGCTCGCTTTTTCCACAGCGGCGCGCCAGAAACGTGAGAGAGCCTGTGCGGGGAGGCTATATGGCAGGTTTAATGATCGACTCTCATCGCCTGCTTTCCATCGTCCCGTGGCTGGCCTCTCCTGGTATGAGCGGGACTTTGCATAGGTGATTTCGAACGACGGAGGTATTTCTTGACGAAAAGGGTCGGAAATTGTTTCGTAGGCGGCAGGGATGATGATGCTGTTGTAAAGATCCTTCTGCCGGTCGAGTGATAGAGAATTCGAGGATGCAGACGTTCTCGATCGAGGTGTGCGGGCAGACTCGGGAAAGAAGAGAAAGACAGCAAAGCGGACGCTTGGTGTGTTAAATAATCCGAATGGAATATGACGCGTCTTGGCCAGATCGAGCCCATGTGGCTGGATCACCTGGTCCGTAGAAAGATTTAGAGTGAAGGGGGGAAGAAAGGAGAGACGGCTCATTCGGTGCGCGGATGGCCCCAAGGTCATTGACTCCGAACCAGATACTATCGATTTCCCATCGACGCGCTCGTTGTACAGACTGCTGGGAGTGTGTGGCTTGCGTCTTTTGAAAGGAGAGCTGCGACAGCGGTTGATAATGGGAGAGGAACCGCTGCCATTGTGGGAAGAAGGCACGAGAATCGTAGGTCCCTTGCTTTGCAAAGACATCCGAGAGAGGCGGGAGGTGGCGTTGAAGATGAGCCACTCTTTCTTGGAGGGTATGTGTCTGTTCGTGCTCGTCATGTTCTTCTGGGTGGGCGCCTAAGTGCGGGTGGTGGTAAGTATCGTATCAATATTTAGAGGAGGTTGGGTTACAACAGTCTTACAGTTGTATTGAATTCCGAAGACTGTCCGGGTCCTCACAGCCCTCCCATGCCCGCAATGATACCAATAGATATGAGTGATAACCATGTGACCTATATTCTAGCCTGCGTGATTACTGCCCAATCTCATCTGCTAACAATCGCACCCGGTGTATCGCAGTCTTCTTCTTCCTCCCTATATACCTCCTAGTATGTTCGGCTATATGTGTCACCACGGACTGCCACGCGGCCGTCGAATAGACCGGCCCATCCCATGACCTAGCTGGCCTGGACCCTCTCTCGTCGTTGATCCAGTCGATGCTCACCCTATTCAGACAGCTCTGCACCTCCATCACCCACTCCACCCTCTCCGACCATGTCGAGAAGGCATCGTCGAGCACAAGGACCTTGCTATAGTGCACTATCGCCTGCAGCCGCTCTTTGAGGTCGATATCCATTGGCACTGGGTTCTTATGGAATCGCCCTCTGCTGATGAAATCCCTATCGTCCGAAACCGCCGATCGGACGAGGACCGCGAGCCACCATACGAGCGGGTTGTTCCTGGCCGTTGACTTCGGCTTCCTTAACGCCTTGAAGAGCAGCTGCTGAATAGGGGCCCATACGTCCTCGAACCCTCCCTTTTCCCGCCTCCGCGCGATCGCCCTGAGGTCCACGCTCCACACCTCCTGCTCGATATCCAGGATATCGTCGATCTGGCCCTCCTTCAGCTGCAGGCCCATCTCTTCCAGCGTGCCTTCGTCGTACGAATGAACGATGAACCCCACCAGGCTAGTCCATATAGCTTGATACCGCCGCCGCCGGCCGAGGTCATAGACGGCTGCGAGGCTCTCAAAGGCGCCTCGGTCTTCTTCTTCCTCCCCTCTATCCATGCTGTTCAATGCGGCCCGCGCCGCTCGTGGCCATCGCTCCGTCATGGCCTCTATTCCATCCAGCCCGTTCCAGAAGGCCGACTGGATGATCATGCGCCTCCTACAATCACGCTCAAACCTGCGTCTCCGTTCCACCACGCCCTCGTCCCCATCCCCGTCCCCGTCCCCGGCCGCGAACTGCACAACTTTGCGGTTCGGCGCCAGCGTTGCATCCGGCAAGGGACTCGTCGCCGATAGATATCCGATCCAGTTCCTCTTGATCTTCTCCCAGACTTCGTCCTCCTCCTCCACTCCGGGACGAAGGAAGTTGATCTCCTGGAGCCATCCCTCACAAGCTGTGCGGTCCGTCTCCGTCAGGGATGGCATGTTGTGCAGGATTTCATTGTGTTCTGTGGGCAAATCCGGCTGCGTAGACCGCTCTAGGGCTATCCTGTAGAGCTCTGTGGGTGCCATGGCTGAATTCGTTTGTGCAGGTTGGTAGAGAGCGGTATGCTGTCGCAGTTGGCTGGGCGTTGAGACGACTGTTGCTTGTAGTGAAAGGAGAATAGAGAACCCCGCTCTCCCCCTAACCATTGCAGGTTATAGTTCTGTATCACGTGATGCTAGAGACCACACTATATCTTTAAGCTTTACTCTTGTGCTCAACTCTCTCACCTGTAAAAAAAAATTCCTTAGCACCCGCTATTAACGTTTTGCTAGGGCAAAAACTCTACAGGCCAAAAATGGCAGCAAGCGCAGCTGTCGGGCTAACGGGACTCTGACAGCTGCCGCAAGAAAGAAATTCAGAGAATTGACCTTTCTTTGTGGCGCCTGCCCAGACGATATTCGCGGCATCCTTCACATCCTACTTCTTAATATACCGGGCCTTGCCCCCCCCCACCTCTTTATTCTATAGCTTCGGCTACTACCTGGAGTACAGCCGGGCCTAATATTTCTATCTCACTACCTCGAGGTAGCATAGACATAAACCACCAGGTAGATATAGGTACGGCTTTAGTCGTAGCTACTAGCGATCTTGGAGGATATGGACTTCTTGCCTTAGGGTATAGAAAGCTACTTAATCTATCTATATAAGGAAATTCTCGGCTAGAGAGGGTTCTATTTATATTAATAGGATACCTTCTTAGACTAATACACCTTCGTGCCGATAATATACTAGATGAACTAAATAGAATAAGTTAAAATACTGCGTCACCCCATGCACATTGGAGCGGCGATGGGGTGCATGGGGTAGCCTCAGCCGAAGGCTGTGTGTCCGCGGGCCGGGAAGCTATTACTACTACTGCATTATCTACGTACTGATCCATTGCCATGGCCATTCTTGGTATTATGTGACATGTACGGATTCCGTGTGAGCACCGGTCGTTTCCTAAGCTCCTGATCCCTCATCTTCATCTTCATGCCATCCGGGGGAGACCCGTAGACCAGGTGATTACGATCAAATGGTGCATCCAACATCAGACCCTGGAGCGTTTTCACGCGAGAGACAGCCACGTAGCTTAAACCAGTCTGGAAGTCCCGGCAGGACAGATCTGTAACTATCATGTCTTCGGTGATGCTTTGTGACTTGTGCACGGTAATTGCGTAGCATACGATCAGGGGAAACTGGGTGCGAGCGCAGAGAGTGGCTCCGATGAGGAAGTCCCTCTCCACTGGGAGAATCGGCACAATCTTCCTGCCATCAGCGGTGGTCAGGAATACCGGTCCGCTGTATTTGTCAAACTCCATCATGATAACACAGGGAGGGTCTTGGATGGGGTCGGCCCCGGGCGCCCAGCCGATGTCGTAAACAGTACCGGTACCGCGAGCGCCGTTGCAGAGGCCAACTGGCTGCCAAAGGTTGGATGTCAGCATCAGACGGGCGCCAATGCATATGAGAATCTGCTTCGCAAGGTTGCCCGCCTTATCATCGGGGGCAGCAGCCGCACCAGGGCCGACGTTCTTAACCTTGATCTGGACGACTGGCCGGCCGAGGCGATCGGCTAATCCTGTCACACGCAATATAGGCCTCAGTTACACTACGCATTAGCGGAGTGTTCATTCCACTTTTGCCGTAGCCGTCAATGCGATAAATCCAGTGGTTAGCCTGCACAACGACGACGATCACGGCTAGGGATACCTTCTCCAGGCTCATCAGGAACTGCAGAGACGCCTAGTTGAGATATCGAGGGAGTCAGGGAGACAGTCTCCCCCGCACGGCGCCGTGAACGATGGTCGCGCTGTATAGCCACCTGCCTTGTCTTCGCCTCAGCCTTGGAGGCATCATCTTGTGAGTCTTTCCCGCCCTTATGGAACCTAGAAGCCAAGTAAGAGTACTCAGCATCAATTGTGCTGCTTGGGACAGTAGATGGATCAGAATGTGACGCGATTTGATCGGTCGTTGGCTGTACGGTCGGTGAGGGAGCAAGAGTCCGGAAGTTGCGCAAGCTTTGTTGGGTTGGTGGGATTGGCGTCCCCAGCACCACCTGCGGCTGGCTAATTGGCTCTCCGAATAAACTCCTAGCTGTATGAAGTTGCCGTAGCTTCTCTGGCGATGTAGGCTGGGTTCCGGATCTCTCGTTGGGAGGCGATAGGCCAGCATCTCCGTCGGTTCTCTTCGTGGCAGGTCTGCCAGGTGAGGATGGACGAAGTGCAATTTTCCGCAGCGTCTGGAGCACGGCTTTGGATCTAGAATGCTTCATTTGATGAGGGTTAAGAGTCTTATAGACGAGGAAGGCAGAGCTTACATGGGAAACGCGCTGGTTACGGCAGTCTATGCATTGCTTAGTTTGCCCAGCAGACTGCCTCTTTGCTGTGAAGGCAGTCTCCCGTCTCTCCTCCCCACAACGAGCACAAACAACGAAGAGTAAATCATTAGAGAGCTCTTTGGGGTTGAGACCGAAATCCATTACTCAATCAACGAGGCCATATCGAGACCTGTCGAATTGGGGAGATGAATTGAACGCGTGGTACTGGTACAGTACTGAGTAAACAAACAATCCCAAACGGACGCAAGCTGCCGGCACTCCGCGTGAACCTTTCAGGGGCCAGCACCCATTGGCCCCACTCTTTTGGTGCCATCAGCCAGTTGCGCGTTGTTTTGCGAAAACCTGGACCAATCAGATTCCGAGAAACTTATTTATCCCTGTCTGCACCAAACCCTCATTATTCGGGAAAACTTAAGAACTGATGTAGAGTCAGCCTTCGGCTGAATTAAATTTCTTCTGGGAGTGTTCTTAAAACCATTTCGTCCAGCCAGGTTAACAATACGCCTATAGCACAGCGGCATTACCAAACCGGGAACCTGGCATTTAGTTTCCTCTGCCTTTGGGTCTAATACCCGGCGAATCTCCTACTTGTCCTTCGTTACCAGTCCATCTCCTTCTCCGACAACTGCGCCCAATGCATGACGGTTCCCTTTTTACCCCTAAGATGCTCCTTCGTCTGGCTCCTCACATGTGCTAGCATTGTCTGCCAAGCCGCACTCGAGCACGTCCGCCCGTCAGCCGACCCTTCTGGCCTCGTTCCATTCTCGTTGTTTAGTCATTCGTTGTCCACAGAGTTGAGGTCTCTCTGCACCTCCATCGCCCATTCCGGCTTCCCTGACCATGACAGAAGAGCGTGGTCAAGCACTAGTACCTTGCTATAGTGTTCTATCGCCTGTAGTCGTCCTCTGATATCAACGTCCATCGGCATAGGGTTATTGTTGAACCATCCGCTACTGATGAAATCTTTCTCGCCAGCTATCGCTGATTGAACCAAGATCCCCATCCACCAAATCACCGCGTTGTTGCGGGCTGTTGATCCTCGTTTCTTCAAAGAGTTCGTCAGTAGCTGCTGAATCGCTGCTTATATTTCGTTGAACCCTCCTTCACCCGGCCAATGTCGTTCAAGTCTACATTCCACACCTCTTGCTTCACGTCCAAGATATCGTTAATATGGTCCTCATTTAGCTTCAATCCCATCTCTCTCAGAGCTTCTTCATCGTTGGAGTGCACCAGAAACCCTCCTGGCTCGTCCATACAGCCTGATACCGCCGTCGCTTGCCCAGGTCCCAGATTGCTGCCAACGTCACGAATTCTTCTTGGTCCTGTCCCATGTTTATGCTGTGTAGCGCCGCACGCGCGACACTAGGCCATCGCTCCGTCATGGCATCCAGCCCATCCAATCTATTTCAGAACGCCGGCTGTATCGTCATGCGCTGCCGGCGGTCATCGCGAAACCTAAGCTCCCTTTCTCACTCAGTTTCGTTCCCGATACCACTTCCCGATGTAAACCGCACTAATTCCCGTTGAGACTTAGTGTGTCTAGAGCATCATTGCAAATTGAAATAAAGCCTCGAAGAGCCCTTCCTTATCTTTGTCTTCAATGTAGTTATCGTTGTCGGAGGGCATCGCTTCCCATATCTTCCTCGTAACTCTCGCTATGCTGATCTTCACAATCCATCCTATTAAACTCATCCTGAGCAATCTCTTCGTAACTCTCCTTATGCTACAATATACTAGACAAGATGTATCGCATCATCTTTATCTCATCTGAAGCTGACGTATATTCTTCGAGTCCCAACTCGATCGCCATGCTCTCACTCACATCCTCTCGCCTCCTCAACACTCTCTACGGCGTCGTCGGTCTATCGACCCTCGTTTACGGCACGGGCAAGTACGTCCTGGGCCCCATGGTCGACGCCCAGACGGAAGCCCGCGCCGAATTCCACGAGACCACCGTCCGCAACCTCGACGCCCTCGTCTCCAAAGTCGAGAAGACCGTTTCCGAAGTGCCGCCTGTTAAGAAACAGGCCACCGGTACCTCTGCCGCGGGCGATGACGAGAGTGAGGCCGAGGATCCCACAGAGATGTTCCACCGCGACATGGGCACTCAGACGTCACCACCCCTGAGTACCATGACGATGGCTAAGAATAAGGATGGCGGTGGCGAGTTAACTACAAAGAAGCAGGCCGACCGGCTTGCTGGACTAACTAAGACGTTGTCGGGTCTGAAGGATGAGTTCCGGTCCGGAAGCGAGGGCATGGATGGTATCAAGACGCTGGTTGCCGTCCTCCGCGATGACCTCGACTCCTTGACGTACACGGGTCAATCAGCCAGCACCTATGACCTGGACGGCCGGTCACGCAAGCCTGAACCCGAAGACGAGATCCGCAAGGTCAGAGATAACATTCGACGAGTGAAGGGCGTGCTTCTGAGCACCCGGACTTTTCCTCCGACCGCAAGGTGAACGAGGGATGGTATGGGGACTGGATATACACGCTCCTTGGTCACGTAGGACCGGGAGATTTATTTGTACAACTATTCTGGGCACTCTTTGTACTATGCAAAATATACCCTTCATCTACACTCAAGTGTGAAAATGACAGACACCTAAACCAGACACATCCTGACAAGCTTCTCTTTCCTAACCTGCTCCATATCACTCCGCCTCGGGGTTTGGTAAGTTGTAGCGCCTAAAGAGGACCTGCCAAGCCACGACGGTAACGTGTTCGAAACCTCTGTGTTCTGCCTGTTGCTCCCGATACCAGGCTGTCGTCGGTCGGAAGTTGTATTGCATGTGATACTCAGCACTGTCCCGCACTCTCCGAAGGGACTCCGTTGTGTGTTGATACAGCCGGTTCTGGCATTTCGTCGAGCCCAGCAGGTTGAGTCCTCGCGGCGGGTGGAAGACGGTCGTCATCTTCCGCCCATCCTCTTGCTCCGGTTCATCTGGTTTATCTGGTTCATCAATGTCCATGTGATCCGGCGATGGTGACCGAGGGGTTGGCGTCACAGGCGCAGTTCCGGGCTTGACCATCTTCCAGCCCTTCATCGGCAGTGCAGTGTCTGGAGCAGGTAGCCAGAACCTGGTATCTTGAGCGAACCTCTCCAAGTAAGAAAGGGTCACATCCATCGGGTCGGCGGTCAATTCATTCGACGGGATGTTGAATCCTGCAATCCATACTTTCATTATGGGTTGATTTGGGTTTTTGATTGCATTCTGCTCGTCATAGAACTGAATCATTTCGCGCTGCGCCTCGATGAGATCGCTCTCGTACACTTCGTTGCGGATGAACTTCTCGTTTGGTGTTGGATCCCATATGAGCAACTCGGACTCGCGCCAGGGTTTCTTGTGGACGTTCACAGGCCGGTGCACTACAAACCAGGGGCGGCGAGTTGGCATGCTGCCTTGAGGATATAGGGCTTGATCCCATGGCCCTTCAATTGTGTAGAACAATGCCGCCATGGTGTTGCGCTGTGGGAAAGTACCTTCCTCAAAGGGCGTAAGCCAGTTGAAGCATTTATAGTAGGTCGTGAACAGAGACTGGTAATCTCCGAAGTGATATGCCATATCACGGTTCCAATAGGAAACTGGGAACTTATAGAGCTCGATAGGACACCATTTGCCGACTCTGCCAATGAGAGAGTTAAGAAAATCCGTGAGTTCTCTTGATTGGTTGCTCAAGCTCATTCGGGGTGCAGTCAATTGCTCGGGACCAGACTGACTAGTCGTCCCTTGTCGGTCTGTGGAATGCTTGAGTCGTTCTTCGTGGTCATGTTGAATGTGTATCTCATCTGGGTTGTCCGTTGTTGATGGTGAAAATTTGGGGCGCTTAATATGCCGAGAGAGCCTTTCTGGAGCACGAGCGCAATCGCTCGACCCGAGGACGCTGAACTTTCGGAATTGGTTCATGTTCATGACAGACCACCACCCAAACCAGTTGACCAAACTCTGCTCATCATTTCCATTAATAGATTCAGGAGCAAATATCAGCGGGCTCGGATCCTCAGGCTCATTGATAAACTTTGTCACGATTTGCCACGTCTTAAACATGGCCTCGACTGCGTCATGATTGATGGCCCCGTGTTTCTGCACTCTAGCTGAGGTGTCTGATCGTTCCTTCTCGGCCTTTTCGATCGCTAGCTCATACAGCCAGTCAGCAATCCCAGCACACATCACAAGTCGAGCTCGCTGGTAACGGTCGATATTGCCTTTGCTGCTGCTCTGCCAAAGCCACTTCAGGAGCACGCAAGCTTGTTGAGGCTGAGAAACAAGGAAACTGGGCGTCACCAAGATCGCGGTTCCAAACTCAAGAACTGGCTGGAGACGGATAGCCCCGAGTTCAGCAAATGAATTTGACCCATGAGGTACAAGTGTCGGTGTTCTCAAAGATTTTGAGAAAATCCAAAACGTAAACCTGTCTGATTTTGAATTGAGGAGGTTGTTGAGCCCAGGAAACAACCGAATAGAATATGCTGCGTCTTCATCAATGATAACAACCCCCCCATCTAGGCTCATAAAATGAGACCATTGACCAGGGTAAAGACTGCTATGAATTTTGCAGTCCTCATTACAGGCCCGGAGCCAGCGGGAGAGGAGCAGGCTCGCAGGAGCAGCAGATCGTGGGAAGGCGAGGAAGAAGGGGTGTTTGGTGGTGGTGTTCTGCAGCCTTGCAGGGAGAAGTCGGCTATATTCGAAACCGAAAACCCGCTGGAAGAGGGCTGGCCGCATGCCCGGAGGTAGGTCTTCACCACCATGATCAAGGGATAATGAGATAGGGGTAAGGGAAGAAGCTTCCAAGAACGTAGGAGCCTCAAAGATGATGAATTTCAAGGAGCTTATGCTATCGGATTGGGTTGGCAATTCCCAATCCTCACACTTTGAAGGATGCAGTAGGATGCAAAGCTCACCCAAGTGGCAGAGTATACCGAAGGACCCAACCTTGAGCCGTTCTGAGATGTCTGTGAGACTGGCGGCATTGTCGCAGCTAGTCACGATACCCCTGAATAGCGGTCTTGAAGCAGCTTGGCTCCAAAAGTCTCTACCGGTGCAGGCATGTGTGAAGACCAACGTTTCTGAGCCTTCTAGCATAGACGGCCAATGTTGCATATTTTCTTCGGGAGTCCCGTGGAATGAAAGCGGGATAGAAACCGTAGCATTGGGGCCGAATCTCGCGTTTCTAGTTACATTTGGAGTGTCTAGGCACACGTCATCATTGCCATGGGGTGAGAGGGTTGTGGCGGCGGGTGGCGGCGGGCGGCGGCGGTAGACTTGAGAGCGCCGGAGACTGCTCGCTGATTTCTTCTTTGGGCTGAATGGTGTCCTGTTCAACCTGAAAACCAGCAGCGTAAGATTCAGGAAATGGATCATTGATGAAAAGACTTGCTTCAGGTTCCAGTTCTGCTGGTGGTTGGACCTCCGGCTCGTCACCCCAACGCACCGACTTCTTTTTTTTCTTCACGCCCGCTGAAGAAACTTTCCCTGACTCCCCCACCGTGCGGCGATCGGAATCAGGTTGTTGTGCATCTTGGATCTGCGTTTCTTCCGGAGTGCTGCTAGTGATTGGATCAAGCCTTGATGCCGCCTTCTCACTAAGTAGTTCCCTTTCCGCAGGATTGAGGTTGAAGACGCTGGGCGGTGGCTTTGGGGGGGCCGTGGTTCCTTCCTTATCGCGGAATCCTTTTTCAAGCTTTCTCGTAAGGTGAGAATTCAGGAGCTGTGGTTTCTTGCTTGGATCCACGGCAGCATCGAGGAGGGTAGGCCTTTTCTTTCTTACTTTGCCACCCGCGAAAACATTGTTATTGCCGCTTGATGCCTTACGAATAACCGGCTGGGGGCGATTTGCTTCAAGCTCCTTTGGCGGCTCCTTTGCTTTGTAAGGGCCCAGCTTGGACCTGAGTGTTGACTTTACCACCGGCTTGGAAGGTGCTTCACGAGCACCTGCAGCGGTGCCAGAGAATCGCCTGGTTGAGTCCGGGTCGGAAACCCCACGATTCGGCGATTTCGTTGGGGTCTTTTTGGGCGCTTGGCCATCCAAGGCCGCAAGTTGACGCTGAGAAGGGTTCTCCAAAGACCCGCGCCGGCTGGGTGGTGGATTTTTGGTGTTCGGTGTAGAGGCGACCTTTTGATCTTCAATCTCTTCTTCCCCCTTGGGGTCCCTTTCAAGGTCCGCCAGATAATCTTCAAGAGACTTCTCGTACACAGATAGCTCGAGGCCTCGTTCCGCACGCTTGAGATTTCGTTTCTCGTGGCGCTCCATTTTGCCGTAGAGCCTGGCAACAACGGCCTCTCTCCAAGCGGTGATGCTCTGCTTTGATTTGCGCTGATGGCCCTCCTTCTTTTTACTCTCTTCCCAATCTGCTAGCATGACGTGGCCGAGGTTCTCCTTCGGCTCCCATGAAGCCTCCCAGAGAGGGTAGCCTTGCCAATCGATGAGATATTTTGTCGTCCCGTCTACTTCCCCTTCTGCAAGGACATCGTTGACTAGCCATTCCTGGTCGGAGTCAGGCTCCTCCTCAATTGTTGATGTGACTGAATCCGCTTCATTCTGTTCATCCATACCCATGGACTCAGAGGGTGAATTGCTCATTGCGGCTGATAGAAACGAAAATTTAAAACGGCCAGAAATTAACTATACCCGGTAATAGATAGCCCGACGTACGTGGCTTGGGTTATTGCTGAATGCGGCTGGCACAGTGTACCAAGACGTGGCCGCTACGCCTGGTGGGATGACAAAAAAAAAAGGACCGAGGCGAGGTGTTGTTCAAGCCAAGATGGTCACGCACGTCGATAAGTAAGCCCCATGACCAAACAGTCACTACCAAGCGTAGTCACCCTGCCGTAGCCAGGTAGTCGGGTTGGCCGGGTTGGCAGGGACTGTGATGGGGCCAGTGCGAGTTGTTCTCGGTTGTCGCGAGGAATCTCGATAAGAAACGGGACGAGTGAAACACGGAAGTGCGTCTTGTCTTTGCTCCATGGCGTGCGTTGTGTGACTTTGGGCAAAGAGGAAGAACAAGAGGCGAATGATGGGCTAATGGGGATGACAACGTGGGGTTTTGAGACTGCGACCGGATGAGGGTGATTACCACTTATGAGAGTGAGGTTGTTGGCGAAAGGAAGCGTGAAGTTCCCCCTTGTTGTCGCGCTGAGGGCAGGTGCGTTTCTCACGCGACGGCACGTGATGTGTGGCTCTGTGACGTTACCTCAGCAAGCTCAGGCTATTGACTGAGAGGAGTCTAGCGGTATTAGGACTAGTGCCATAGGTCACGTTACTTTTACGACCGGGGAGAATATGGTGGATGGGGCAAGGCGTCCGGATTATCGAAGATCGAAGACATGGGAAAAGATCATCGACACGATATGAGGCTCTCTACCATGCCCCACCACCCTTTCGGACGCCCCACCCTTTCGGACAGCAAAAATTCCACCAGCCCATATAAAACTCAACCACATCACTTATAGAGATTAGGCTCAAATTTGAAGTTATTCGCAAGCTGTCGCATTCAACGATTATAAAAATGACTGAAGATAATTATACGCAATTTGTTTGGTTGATTGGGACTCTGGGGAACGTGCGCACCCTGTCCTGCAATATTGGTTGACAGCCACCAAATTTCCTCCTGAATTCACTCGACTCTCTTTCTCCCAATCTTCAACAATGTCATCACAATGACTCGTAAAAGGCCTCGACACGTTTATTCAGAAGAAACGATTGCTAACGCTATATCAGACGTCACAAACAAGCGTCTATCCCTCACCAAGGCTTGTCAGAAGTGGAGTGCCAAAGCAGACCGTCTCCGATAGACTCAACGGACAAGGTGCCTTAGCCGATCAGATTCAGCCAAAAGCACGCCTCTCCAAGAATCAAGAAGCTCATTTAGTCTCCTGGATTCTTCGTCAAGAGTCTTTGGGTTATGCTCCCTCTCACAGTCAGATTCGTGCCTGCGTTGTGGCCCTCCTGAATCAACAAAATGACAAGGGGATATTGGGGGCCAACTGGGTAGCCAGATTTATCAAATGTTATCCAGAGATCAAGACCAAGCGCGGAAGACGTCAAGAAGCCAACAGGTTTGACTTATTCACTCCTAAAGCCGTGAACTGGTACTTTGATATCCGAGAAAAGGAATATGGATGGATCAAACCGGAGAATACCGTTAACATGGACGAGGGAGGTATTATGTTCGGTTTTGGTGGGTATTCATGCCTTTATTCATGGGTGTAACTGATCAGATTGATTCCATTAGGCCTGGACAGTTTGGTGGTTGGAAGTGCAGAGCCTAAGAAGAAGGCATTTCTTAAGAGCTCCCAATCCCGTACCTGGACCTCATTCATTGAGGCTATTACTGCAGACGGGCGTGCTCTTAGACCGGGTATCGTTTTTAAGGGCAAGGAACTCCAATCGCAGTGGTTTTTGAACGAGTTTCGGAAAATAGCTGATTGGCATTATATAAGCTCACCCAACGGGTGGACGGACAACCACATCGCCGTTAGGTGGCTTGAAGAGGTGTATATGCCACAGACTAAGCCTGCAGATGCCTCTGACGCCAGACTTATCATCATGGACGGCCATGGAAGTCATGCAACGGTACGTTCTTCACTTCTATCCCCAAAGGTCAATGTTAACATGAAGTGGTAGGACGAGTGGATGACCTTGTGCTTTTTGAATAACATCTATTGTTGTTATCTCCCTGCTCACTGTTCTCATGGGCTCCAACCATTGGATAACGGAGTTTTTAATGCCATGAAGACGGCATATCGAAAAGAGCTTGATAAGTTGGCTTCTCTCACGGATTCCGCACCTGTTGACAAAGTCAATTTTATACGGGCTTATGCCAAGGCACGGGAGATCGGGATGACCCCAAAGAATGTATTATCCAGCAGGAGAGTAACTGGGAATTGGCCAGTCTCCAGGGCTAAGGCATTGAGGCATCCAGAAATTCAAGAAGACAAGGCAGAGAGGCCAGAGAGTGGGCCTCCAGAATCTAGTCCTTATTTGGGCTCAGACGATACACCAAAAGTCGGACGTCAAATCCGTGATTTGGGCAAAGGCAAAACCCCTAGCACTCGACGACGATATAACATTATAGCCAAAGGCTTTGAAGCCCAAGGACAACTCATTGCGGCCCACAAAGTCCAAATTGCCGGCCTGCAGGAGAAGGTAGCCCGGTTGGAAAGAGGAAAGAAGAGAAGGGCCATACCGAACCCCAATAGGCGATTCATTGCCCTCAGCGAGGCTCTGGCCCAAGATGAAGGGATCACGAAAGTTGTAGATGGCGGATTGACTATTGTGGTGGAACTTGACTCGGACGAGGAGGCGGAATCAGACGTGGAGATGGCTTCAACAATTCAAGTCGCGACGGTCCCGGAGTCGCCTCAAATCACCACCAGATCGGGTAGGGTCATCAAAAAACGACGATACGAATAGAAGAGTCAATTCTCTACAAAATGGTATATTTAATTTGTGTATAACCTCAAAATTGATTAGCTACCTGGTCAATTCAATTGGTGGGTTTTTGGTGGGAATGGCCTCAGCTGTTAGTCCGAAAGGGTGGTGCGTCCAAAAGGGTGGTGGGGCATGGTAGAGAAGGAGAGGAATTTCGTGGCCATATGATCGACCACAGCAAGATCGACACCACTAAAATTAGCTTATTTGCTCCAAATCGAGCAACTCAGTAAATAGAAGACGAGCTTAACAACCCAACCAGACGAATCCGGCAAAGTGTTCCCATCGTATATCCGCTACCTTGGGTGAGCTACCTATAACTATGATCAATGTGCACGCATCCCATAGAGGATATTTTGTAGAGTCATTAGTCTACTATTTACGTTCTATCGGCGACTTATCACAGTTAGGTGTGTAAAGCGCGGGCAAGACGGTGCGTCCTAGCCAGTTCTCACACAATAGACGTTAAGACGTATAGGCTGGGACGCAGAAAGAGATGGAGGATTATACGTGCTCTCAGGATTAGTCAGGCCATTTTCAACAGAAAACTTTCCATAGAACGACGTATTGAGCTCGGCAGCGCAACAGTACAAAGTTGCGTCCTGCCACAGCGTTCCCGGAAGAAGAGACGGCAGAGCAGCAGGATCAATCTGGCCACATGTATCGGATGTGATGATGATGTAGCAAGGTGCTAGTCCTAGTCTGGGAAGAACCCTGCAAAGCCTCGGACGATAAGGGTGGGAACAAGAAGAGAATATAGAAAACAAAACGTATTCTACGACATCATCATTCCACCTCCCCCCTTTCCACTGCAAAGAACTATTGTCAGGATCACGCATGATTTAATAATCGCGCAGTCTCGGTACCAACAGAGTGGTTACGCTTATTTACGGTGGCGAATGGGATGAAATTTTGAATTAGTCCCCCCCGAGGATGAAATATCGCAGCATCGCACTGATAACGAACAACAAAGCCGCTGCGCTGACGCTCAAGCAACACCGTCAGAAGTCCTGGCAAGAATACATGCGCCGTATCTACGATTTGATTGAAGATCTGGGGAATGACGCAAACCTTGTGAGGGTCCTGTGGCTACCCTAAGCGACGAAAACGAGCTTCTGAAACTTGCCAAGGCAGAGGCACGGAAGGCAACACAGCAGGGAGCCATCCCTCAAAAGCGGTTTCCGGGCGTGAAACCGACAACACCCAGCTTTGCACGGTCCAAAGTCGACGCCAATGGGCCACTGCCATAGAAAGTTGGAAGGCATTCTAAAAGAGTCGATGCGGCACTGCCGGGAAAACACACGACACAACCCTACGACCAGTTGCCACGGAAGGAAGCTAGCGTTCTTGCTCAGCTCAGAACGGGCATGGTGAGATTGAACGCATATCTCTTCCACATCAAAGCGGTACCATCGGACCGGTGTGATTATGGACAAGCGAGAGAGACAGTTGAACAATTCCTCTTCCGATGCCGAAAGTGGACAGCATACTGGACAGAGATGCTTCAATGCACAGAGAAGCAACATCTCTTTCTATCTTGGAGGAAAGTCGCCATCTGATGATCAAAAATGGACGCCAAACTTGGAAGCCATTCGAGCGACAATCCGGTTTGCATTGGCCACAGGCCGCCTTGATTCAAGCTAACCAGCGAGACGAGCATCCCCCCTCAACCCCCCACGAACCCACTGTTTCCAACTTCACTCGACCCTCACCCCGTGCCATAAAAGCGAACACCGCTTCAGCCGCCGTAGATAGGACACTAAACACTTGAAGAATAGGCTTCAAGCTAGTTCGTTAGTAATACTACACCACAGGAATCCGCAGAGAGAGAGAGAACAGGTAGGGAAGCATAATCAACAAGCGGACACGGTATGGGCTGAAGGAGACAAGGACAAATTTGGGCAATATATGGATATATTAGGAATTAGCGCCATCTCGGTTCAAGCCGCCGGGCGTAATAAATTGTATTGTGTTGTGCAGTGTCGCAGCCCTCTGGATGCTTGGCCGTTACCGCCCGACAACGGCCGAGGGCAAAGGTAGCAAGGGTTGTGTGCACTCCAACTTCTCATCGGGCTGCGGTTGGGATCTCTCAGGGCCAATGGAATTAAAGTGCATATGGAACACGGCATCTTCCAGCTTCCAAGGCCTCAAATCCCCGAAATATATCGGGATTGCGATGCGCTCTGGAACATCCATACATTGGGGCCAGCATGTGACCCCGCCACTAGTGTGAACTCCTAACCGTTTTCATCCCGACTTGCAACTGTTTAATAAACAGTAAAAAAGGTGAGATATGGTCGTTGGACAAGGGTGGACGGGGTGGTTTGCAAAGACTTGTAATTGGCCGATGCCTACAGATACCTGGCTGAAAACTATTGCCTGCATGTCTGGCAAAGCTGGGCAAAGTTAGATTCCTGCCGTTCTGGCCACTGTGACATGAATGACTTGTTGTTCGCCCGGGCAAATAGTGGCTGGCACCTAAGGCAGGGAGAGAAGAAGCTGAATGCAACCTCCAGATCGCCCCGAACACCAACGGGCACAGAGATTGGAGGATGCGCCCATGTAAGCCAGGTGTTATCGCATCCTCATCCCGCGCGTTTCTGATCAATCACCGAGTCTCGTCGGAATCTCGATCGACATGTTCACGTACTTGTAATGCTGATCAACAGTCGGAGAGGCCAATTCATGATCAGCTTGCATACGCCACAAATTGGCATATCCTGCATGAAGTGGTAGGTCAAACCGTTGTGACGGCCGCAAAGTTGACATTCGGCCAAGAGGTCAATAGCGGTCACCTGCTCTCTCACTAGGGAAGAAAAGCACCAAGGTCGGAGCACTGATGAGGTTTAGATGTGTCAGCAGCCTTTTTACAGTTCGTTATTGTGTGCCACGACCGTCTTTGTATATTATGGCACGAAGCGAAAACTGGTTTTCACATTCATAATTGATGGGCGGAATGTGGCTCTCTACGGAGGTCTCCCTGTGAAGGCGATACTAGATGATAAGATGAAGCACCACTTGCTGAAGAAATAACGTCGCAACACGCCTGCAGGCGCAAACTTTCAAGTAACCACAGTCGACTTTCAATACAAAGACGGGCGGGACGCAACGGGTGCGCGGAAGAGAGGAGATGGTGGTGGCGAGGAGACTGTGTTTTCGTGTGAGGAGGGAATGGAATGGAGTGTGTTTTGTTTGGGTCTAGTGCATCTCGTCATCCCATCTATTTTCAAGCCCGGAGAGGCTTTCATTGATTGCCTTTGCTGTAGGGCTGTGGTAGCGCCGGACGAAAGTGGAGGAGCGGAGGGTAAACAATGGGCTCCTTGGCCGGGGGAGAGAATCGGCCAATGGAGACGGTATCACGACTCCAGCTCGGCGTGTTCACCTCGAAAAGAAGTAGACTTGTCACTTTATGGAGGGATGGTACGGATGCAAAGGCGGAGACTGGGGCCGTGTTATAGGCTTTAGTGAGAACCATGGCGTCCGCTCTTGATGCCATTCTGGATCAAGAGGAAAAGTTGGGGGTCGTCCGTGCCGGGCCGGGATGCCTCTTTTCGCTTCTCCTCCCCCCATTGCCGCCCAGATCCCATCCGATCGAACTCGGCAGTCGGAACATGGCCCGGGGTTCCAACTTCTGGGGGCTGGCTGGACAACAGGGATGACAAGTCTGAAGTCGGACTAGTTTGACCTTGAGAGATGGCAGGTTTTAGATGGTGCAAGGAGATGTGATAATGAAAGCTGCCATTTTTTCCTGTTGGCTCAATTGGTCGGAAAGAGGCTCACAGAGTCAGAGCGGTTGGTGTCTAGGAGTGATTGACCGAGGATAGGGAACGAAAAAGCAACTTCGGATGATGTCTGAGACATGCTTTGGCGCGGCCTTGGTCTTGTATTTCCTTCCGAGTCTCTCTCCGCAACACTCAAGCTCGGAGGCAGCCGCCTTTCGCTCAGGATTTTGGAAAAGGAAAAGGATTGGATAAAATCCTTGGTTGACTGATCACCCCGAAAAAACTCGGTGTACTAGATGCGACATGATGGTCATTTGATTCTATGAGATCCCTGTTGGCCTGTTTCTTAGGTGGGTTAGCGTTGCGAAAGGGAGGTGTCAATCAGTCACTCACACTGATGGATGTTTGTGTTCGCCCGACAGTTGACAACACAATGGACAAGGGCCAATTCCTTCATTTGCAAACCCTGAGAAAGAGCCCGTGTCCAACCTCCAGTTCATGCTCGAAGGCACCGGGGTACCTTGTCCTGGCAATTAACCTTCTAGAACTAGGCAAGGCTGTGTATCAGCCAGCCTTAACCCGGACTCTGGGAGTTTTTTAGGCAGAGAATACAGCGGTAATTCCATGTCAGAAGGCCTCAAAGGACGCACTTAATAGCAAGATGAATGCGAGAAATAAGCTGGGAATGCGGGGTGTCCAGAGTCTGTGTAATCCGTCCCACTTCAAGCCCAAGAAACGGGTGTACACTCTGCTCCTCCATCAAGTCGAGTCCGACTCAAGAGAGGAGCAATTATTTTCACGGGCCGATGACTAGTTCATGTCTCAACATCCAGCTTGCTCATTAAAGCTGGCCTGTCGGTCGGACAGCCGGCTTTCTGCCGTTCGAGTCTCGCCAGCCCCGTCCAATAATAGGATAGGCGAGGCGACGCTAGGACGGGCGTCGCATATCACACCCTCTCAAGCACTGGTGGCATGTATATTTTCTTTTTCTCAGCTGAGGCAGACTGAGACATGCATGGATTTGGACGGGTAATACCAGCGGCTGAACAGCCAAAACCCTGCATTCCAGTCTAACAAGTGTGTGGCTCACCCCAATTAAGCCCGGGGTGACGGCCATTCACCGTTTGCAGTTTCAGCCTGTCTCCGTGAGCCACGCAGCACACATCTGCCTTTCTCAGACAAGCACATGTGACGAGCGCACAGTTCTTTTCTCAGTGATGTGATGAGATTGTCGCATTTCATTGGATGCTTATTGATAGGGCCTGTTTCACTCATGTCGTCTCTTCTCTCAGCCACTGTGTTTTGGTAGCCCCCAAGAAATCGATGAGTCACGAAACTTCACTAGGCCACCGAGGAGGCACTGGGGAAATAAGAAGACAATCAGCAGAAATAACAGCAGATTCCAGCGCTTAAAAAGAGGCAGTGCCCGTGGTTCCCACATCCTAGGGTTGTGCAATCTTTTGAATTACAGAGTAGACGAACCCTGTGAATTTAGACCATGAAAATCATTAAAACCCAATCTTGCCACGCATCGTGAGATCAGATGCTTCAAGCGCGAACAGCATAACAAGCTCGATCGATCATTCCTCCCTTCTCCCTACCCCCATGTTTACACTACCCCTCCAAGCCAAGACGCGCCTGGGAAATAGTCCATGCTCTAACCCGACTGGTTTGTCTTGGAAAAGTTGCTGCATTAAAAGCATTTAAAGATGACAAGTGTGGTGTCAGAGGCGCCAAGTGGACACAGAGCCAGCATTTTAGTGCAAAACGACAACCGGACAGCGAGACAAGGCCTTGGGTCGTCTAGTGGACCCCAACCTCTTGCCCTCAGCCGCCCGATACGGCAAGTATCCTCACCCCCTCACCCCCCACCCCCGCCTCTTCCTATACACAGCTCCCAAAATGCTCTCAAAGTGACCTTGCCCAATTTGCGGGACATTGACATTGCGGCCGACATCTTGACCGTGTCCGAGGTGCAAGAGTCGTTCCCCCGACCACCCCCTTCACCTAGGCGTCAACTCGAGGACCTAATGCACTTATATTTATATTGTCCAGCCAAAACCTGGCTAGCCTTCCGCATTCCAGTCACTAAACATCGCTGATCAAGGCCCCAATGGTTATCATTGGCCGGCCCAAGACCGGGCTGGTCATCTGCATAGGGCAGACTTCTAGCCCCCGATTACGTTTCGTAATGTAAATGGACAATTGGCCGTCCTCCGAGACGGTGAGAAATGCCTCCAAGGAGCTACCGCATTCCAATATCCAAACAGCACTAAGTACAGGGCCTTTTGTTTGGGGATGATGTATTATTTTGGCAGCGAGTACGCGACCAATGAGGACCTTGAAGTATTTGTATTATGAAAGGGGCTTGCAGTAGTGCACACACCCGAACGTAAAGGTCCACCATCGACATGCCACCATGCAATTATGGATGGTGGCAAAACATGTAAGGCGAGCGAGTGAGGGTAGACGCATCTGTGCCGTCCACCTATCGCCTGAGATATCTTGTGAATCTCGTGAATTACTGCGAGTCTATCCCCAGTTTGGCTTGCACTTCTACTCGCCAATTCGCTCTTCAATCCTAATACACGCATCCTGCATCCAGTAAAAAGGGAATTGTTTGTTACATTATCCCTCATCTGCCCGAGCTGCGCTGTCTTAAATAGTAGTCTCAGCGCTGCTGCGTGTTGCAGCTCGTCATCCCTCCACTAATATCCACATAAGATCAATAACCCAGCCTTTGACCTGATAGTCATAAAATAAGCAACACTCCTCTTTCTTCCTTTCATCAATAGCCGAAACACATGATCCTAGGGCGATGGAGTCAACTAATGTAGCTTTCGTGAGCTCCACCTCGACCCTGCACCGAGTCGGGGATGGCATGATCATGAAGTGTCCTGCCAATCTCAGCAAGGAGATGTGCACTGCCTATGAAGAGCAGGTAGAGGATATTGTTCGCAACTTCGAAGTCGAGCGGAAGATTCTGGAGTTCCTTGGAGATCATCCCCGAACTGTCAAGTTAGTGTGCCCCAGCTTCGATGATCGATATACCATCCTGTGCCAACACTCTTTTAGGTATTGTGGATGGCAGGAAGACAAGAAAGCCTTGCTTTTTGTCGAAGCGAGCCATAGCAGTCTCCAGCTATATCTCGATCATCACGGCGTCCCATCGCAGGATAAACAGCGGAAATGGTCCCGTCAGGTCATCAACTGCCTCGAATACATCCATCGTCGGGGCGTCATCCACTGCGATATTCGTCCCGAGAATTTCCTTGTCCATGCCACCTCCGAGACGTCACTAGATATTTGCCTCTGTGACTTTGGTGGATCGTCATGTGAAGAACTTGGGTTAGATGGCCTAGCACTTCCGACTCCTGCCTTCCTCGATCCCGCCGCCTTGGACGAAAGCGAGGCATCAGTAGCCACAGACATCTTCAGCCTCGGATTCGTTCTCTATTTCATCCAAACGGGGCACTGGCCCTTCAGAGGAGCTGGATTTACATGGGACACTCGTGAAGAGGCAGATGAGTACCAGCAGAGAGTCGAGCGTCTTTACAGACGGGGCAAATTCCCCGACGTGGACCACCTTTTTGCCGGACGAGTTATGATGGGATGTTGGACCAAGAGGTACATGAGTGCTGAAGAAGTCCTTCGTGATTGGGATTTTGAGGTTGATGTGGAACGTTTTGAAATGTTGTGTCCCGCCGCAGATGACCAAAATTAGGCAGATGCTAGCCTTCACCACGCTTCTGATCGAAAGTCGCTCGAAGCGCTTCACCATTTCGTCCCGCTTGTTCCCCTCATAGAAGATGTGCAATCGGCTATTCTAGATTCACCAATCTCCAGCTGACGTCGAGGTATTCTTCCGTCTTGATGATACATCTCTTGTTCCTGTCGATCCGTCGTAGTGGTGATCCCCAGGAACAACGAAGGAAGTTAAAGGTCAGCTACTGACCCTATTCGCTAGGCGTGTTTCTCTCCGCTATTGAGGAGATAAACCATTGTTGAACAGGTCGAGTGACTTACGCTTGCACTGCTATCGTTCGGCTCTCTCTTCTTGTCAGTTGGTCCAACATGTCCGTTGTGCGTTGTCTTGTTGTGGAGCCGTATCCAGTTCGACTTCTCGCTGTAAATCCGTGCCTCAAATTCCGATACCGGGAACAGATATTATAACGGCTGCCTCCTTCAACCGACGGCCTCCAGGATAGTACACTTGTCGCATTCCCAGCACGTCGCTTGAAGCATCTCTGGCGCTCGTCGAATTGTAAGCTTGGAGTTGTTCCGCCAAAACTCAACGGTGGGACGGTTCACTCTAATTCCCTTGTAGATCCACATCTCTGAGGACAATAAATCACTCAAGTGGGATAGGAAATAAATAATCAGGGGATATGTCAGTCTGAGAGAATCAATTGGCAGGCCCTGTTCGGGCTCCGACTTCGGCTCCAGCTCCAGGGCTACCCACAGTAACACCTACAGCGTGAACCGAAGCCCTCTCAGGGCACCCCTCAGACTCCCGAGGAGCTCCGTCAGCAGGAAGACCTACCCTATAGCCCACAGGTTGAGACATTTTCCATGGCTTCAAACAACTATCCTTCTTGTATTGTTACTTTCTTCGCATGCAACTGTGAAGAAAGTGGCCTAATTTACACCTTTTCCCCTAACAAGTGCATTATAAACTGTCCAAAACTGGGCTCCGCGCAGCCCTCCGAGGCGGCGATGGCATCAGCAACCGATCTCTATTGTCGAAGAGGCGAATAGGCTTGCGCACGAGCGACAGTATAATGCCAAGCTGGGGGTGTTCAAAACGTTCTGCGACTCATTCGAAGAGACACCCAAACAATCACTTCCGGACCGGAGCGCAGTTTTGCGCAACACTTTGTCAATAGCTTTCTGGAGTTCTGGAACCATGCCATGCGGGCACATGGACTTAAGTCTTAAGCGGCTTCATCTCTAGTTCTATCCGCCTTAGACTAGCAGGGCCATTTTAGATATTAGCATAGAAAGGAAGATATAATAGATTCAGATCGTTTTAAGGCAAACCATCTGTATTACTTTCTATTATGATCCTGTTTCGCTTCCCATCTTACGGTACTCAGGTGCTTAAGGGATGTACGTTCGAGTCTCTGCATAGCAGAGGGTGGGACACCAGCCTTGTCTCTATGCAACACGGATCTTTATCTTCAGTATGGGAGACTTTTGCTAAGTAAATTTACGCATCTCGTGGAATGAGACGGCTGCATGTGAAGAACTGGAGTCATATCCTCCCAGGGCCGCGTGTCGGAGCGACAAAGAGGTGAACAGAGGGATTATTAAGCTGCCTACGTAGTCAAGAGCGAGATGGGATTGGGGTGACGCTCTCACGCCAGCAATATCGAGTCGGCGGATCATCCTCCTTTGACCATGAGCTTAACGCCAGCTCCCACTGCTGACGTCAAGCCACACCCGCCCCGCGTACTATCGGCCATCGTGCATGTCACCCCAGTCACTATTTGAGCCCCAGAGATAAATATTCAGATCGACAAATCTCACTCTCACCTAAGCAAAGTGTCGGGTACACCCAACGCCATCGCCAGAACCTTCCTACTTCCCCGGACCACTCTCCCTCTTCCCTTGGCCTCTCTTCTCTCTTCCGCAAGCCATGCCGTGACATCGACAAATCGGTCATCTTACGCTCCCCCCCTCTTCCATCTCCTCACCGATGACATCGCCCCAGGCCCAGCCTTGTCTTACATCACAATCTCTCTTGCTTTTTTTGCGCGCGAGCTGTCCAAAAAGATCCTAATCAGACCATGGGACTCTCAAACACTAAGGATCCTCGGGCATCTCAGACACACACAAAAACACATCTCCTCGGCATCCAACGTCTGCCTCCCCCCCGAAGCATTGCGTCCACCTCCCGCATCACCCATCACCCCCAGGCAAACTATCACCTCCCACAGGGCGCTATAGAGTCTCCCTACCTACCCCCATTGTCCCGTGGTGCGTCTGGATCGATGAGGCGGCGGCGGTGATAGCCGCTAGACCACGCGTTTTGTGCGCAGCTTGATCAAAAGACTTACCGATAGCTCCGCTAACATCAAACAAAACCCTTCACCACAGCTTGTGCCCCTGTTCGCCAGGGCTTGAGATTGCATCCCGATTTTACGCGTATCCGTAGCCCATATGCGTCTCCGGCACACCTATCGCGTTCCTGGTACCTGTCAGATCGGGATCGGACCCCTTCGCTGTATTCATCACCCTCAACTTCCGAATGAGCTTGGACCTCTCCGCGACCTCTTCTCTCGCGATTCGAGCTCGACTCAGACTATCTCAGGCCACCGATGCTGCAACGTCATGGTCCCGTCTGTGGCCCGTGACGGCCCGCTATATCGGGGCATGCTGCAATTGGTTTTTGGGATCGGGTTCTATTGCTCCTTTCGCACAGGCGGCGACGCATTCTGCTAATCAGTTATGACGCCGCGGAACCTAATGACAACTACTGCAGTAGTGTCGCCCGCCGCAGCGGATCCCATCCCCCTTCAAGATCGGCGCAAATGTTTTAAGGCTTAGCGTGCGGTATCCGCGTCCCACCTTCCATTCAATGTCAGCCTGGAGCTGAATGCGTGAACCGCCAAACAAGGCCGAGTTTAGCGAACTGGTGGTAGCCTTTCATCTCCACCAGTCGTTATAGGCTGGTCGTGCGCCGCCCAACGAGCGCCACCCAGAACCCCGCCCAAGACACCTTCAGCGTGGCATATCCTGCGTCCAATCCGGGGATGACACAAGTCAGTGCTGACCATGCAGTCGCGCCACAACTGCAGTTGACATCGCAACTGATAACATATCGAGTTCGCCAACTGTAGGATTTATGACGGGTGGTGAGGCGGCCCAGAGCTGACACGCTGATCGAGCCCTCTAGCGTAACAATGTAGCAAACAACATTTTGAGTCCCTAATCCCGCCAGGCATGCAGACCTAGAATATGCGGTCGAGAATAAATTAGATGCTACAGGAGGTTTGAGGTTTCCTCCTGCAGAACAGAGGGAAACGCAATGGAACTTGTCACCGCGTCGCATATATGTAACAAGGTTCCCTACCAGCGAGAACTGGGATGATCGTGCGTCGTATGAACCTACCAAGTTGCTGGGACCCAAATTAAATGGCGAGCCGGGGACGCCCTCGGATCAGTAACCTAGGTGAGACTTGGCTGGAGGGCTGAGGCGCTACCATGGGAGAACGCCTTGATACGAGGCCTGGCCAAATCGCGACCAGCCCAAAGCGTTAAGCCCTGCATCACCGCATAAGACCATCGTTGCTTTTTCGCGACCACGGTGACTAAAACCAAAGTACGTACGCTGATATGCAGAAAAGTAGGGATACGGTTGATACTAGACCACGCTGCGTTCGAGCCTAGCAGTATTAGATGGCCTATTAACAAGATTATTCAGTGAGCCCATAGTCTAGTTAATACTTAAGATATTTATTCTTTTTTACTAACATAGTTCGTAAGTGGGTGCCACATGAGAGATAATCGATCTGCTTCGAGGGATGCTCGCCTGCTACGGGCTACCAATGTGACACGACGCCTCATGCCTAAGCTGGACGAGCTGCATTTGCATCGACCTTTCGGATGATAGTTTCACTCTATGACAGCTGAAAACGATCTGTGTCAATGTTTCACACATTGGCGCGTCTCCCCAAGCGTTTGGGCTTGCCGCTATTGAGACAAATCGACAAATCGGGAGAAACATGCCTCTGCCGTCCGTGCGCAAGCCGCAGCGACAGGGGGATGAACGGTGATAACCCCTGATAGTGCGACGGCTCTCAGCGGCCCCCTGGCGGAGGCTTAGACTGCGGCATCAGAAATTGATGTAGTGAGGAGGATGAGGAAAGAAGCACGTCATGATGAGAGACTGTCGCCCAACTAATTGACGCGGGCGCCATAGCACATCTCCTGAAAAAGGTGTGCCACTGGTTGGCAACTCAAAGAGAGTTCGACACGACGGATGGCCATGGGAGGGGGTCAAAACCGGAGTACCTGGTACTAGAACCTAGCCGCGGATCTGCGCAACATACAGAGTACGGAGCGCAGTACATAAAGGCACAAGAAGGACATGGACGACTCCAGAAGCCTTATCAGGAGACTTGAATGGCCTGAGACTTGGAGGCCCCGACTATCCTCTTTATTATTGCGTTGGGAGTATTAGTTAGAGGTTCTGTTGTCACTTGCCTTGTCGTCACTCGTCAGTTCAAAGTCAGAGCCCCAAGGAGGTTTTCCGTTCTCTCAAACACGAGAGACGCTTGCCCACCCACACATTGAAGAAGAGTCTCATATAGAGAGAGATGGGGACAGGGATGGCCTGAGCCAGTGAGGCTTCTCGAGAAAACACGAAACTCCTTAAACGGACTGTCACACATAACAACGCGCACGCACATCCTCCATCTCACACATTGCCCATCTACGCACAATATACTGTCACCGCAGAAAGCCCTCGGTCACTCCGAACTCGGATGGACACGACCAGGCCACCCCTCGCCCTCACCATCCGCGATACCCACCACCCCCAATGGAAATCATCACGCCCCAGGACTACCGGAACAAAGCCCGCACGCGCCGGCGCCGCAGACTCCGGCCCTGCGACGCCTGCCGCAAGCACAAGACGCGCTGCGTGACCAAAGACGGCGACGGCGACTGCGTCCACTGCCAGCTCCGGGCCAGCGCCTGCACCTTCCGGCACTCTCCCCCGGAGCGCCAGGCCACCACCGGCGCAAGCAGCAACTGCGGCGGCGGCGGCGCGTACAGCCTCAGCGGCGACGAGCGCGCTCCGGGCCTCGACGACCCTAGCCTCCAGGACGGCCAGAGCTCCAGCCGGAGCCTCAGCCGGAGCCGCGAGGAGTCGCAGGACGAGGTCCAAGTGCTCGTCTCCGAGATGCAGTCGCCGGTGCAGTCGTTCATCTCGCCCGCCGAGGCCCGCGCCTCCGGGAACAGCAGCAGCCAGTATCTCCACCAGGCGCCGTGCGTCATCGTGTCGGAGCTCGTCGAGCCCGATCCCGATCCGCTGGAGCGGACGCTGGGCTGCTCATCGTTGCGCTTCTCGGAGCTGCACGGCTTGGGCAGCGACATGGAGCCCATCCTGATGCGCCACCGCCCATACGACATTCAGACCCACGAGTTCAGCCTGGAGACGCACTCGATCCGCCGCGTACTTGAGCACGACGAGGGCCAGGGGTATCCCGTCACCTTCCATCTGGGTGCCAACGAGAAGGCCATTAACCCGGACTCAACGCACGCCCTCGTCGACGCCATCGAGGCGTGCGTGCGCCCTCACGGCCAGAGACTCCTCAAGTTGTTCTGGTGCCATGTTCACCCATGCTATCCCATCGTGTCTAAGGACGCCTTCATCAGCATCCACAGCCAGTCCTACCGCAATACCACCGCCGCCCTGCTCGGGGCCATCTACCTATCCGCCATCCGCTGGTGGACCTACGACCCTGAGCTCTCCATCCATACACCCCCCGACTCAGCTCTCCTGCGCAAGATGCTGCGGTCCGCTCTCCCATCGTCATATCACCGCCCTAAGCTCTGTTCTATCCAGGCCGCCCTCCTACTTCTGCAGTGCCCGCCCGAGGATCCCCTCAACCCCGATCACACCTTCCAATGGGGCCTTACCTGCCAAGCGCTCGCCATTGGCCAGAGTCTCGGGCTTCATCTCGATGCCACTCACTGGACCATCCCTCAGTGGGAGCGCAACGTTCGCAAGCGCCTGAGCTGGGCTCTCTTTATGCAGGACCGCTGGACTGCGCTGGCATACGGCCGTCCGGTACATATCCACGAAGACGACTGGACGGCCAAGGACCTTACTCCCGCCGATTTCTCGGACTGTGAGTGTGAAGGATCAGCGGTTACCCCAGGCCCAGGCCCAGGCCCTGACAATCATGGCAGATCCATCACGTCTACAGGCATAGAGCAGTATATGCAGATGGTGCAATTAACAAAGATCCTTTCCGCTGTCTATTCGAACTTCTACACAGCTCGGACATGTCGCGAGCAAGACACCGTTACTCTCTTCGCCAAGGCCAGGTCGCTCATCGATATGCTCACTAATTGGTATCATAGCATTCCTCCCACACTCCAGATGAATATCATCTACCAACGCAAGTTATGCTTCCACGGCTATCTCCACTTCTCCTATTACGGCGTGGCTATGACACTGCTCCGCCGCCTCGTCCGGTCCACCGCCCTCCCGCCACGCCGCACAGACGATCGCGTTCTCTCCGACATCCGCCAGATCGCACTCCAGACTGCCCAAAGCGCTATCGGCTTCGTCACCAACCTTCGCCCAGACCACCTCGAGGCGTTCTGGTACTTCACCTCGCCCTACCTCTTTTCCCTGGTCGGCTCCTTCACGACCCTGCTCCTGGTAACATCTCTATCGTACCAGGAGCGCCACTTTTGGCAGGAAACCCTCAACTCATATCTATGGAACCTGCGCATGATGAGCAAAAGCCACAAACCTATGCAGTATGCCGTGAATCGCCTCGAGGGCGCCATCCTGCGCGGCTTGGAGCACGCACTGGCTGTCAACCTCATCGAGCCCCTTAACGGCAAAGTTAGCCCCATGGTGGGGAATTATGCATCTGATGTCTATGAATATACCGACTTTGGTGATTGGGGCCTGGCTGTGGGGGACAAAGAAGCATATGATCTCCTCAGCGGTCTGGCCGTGCTGCCAGATCCCATGATGCCCAGATAATTAGTCTACGACAGAGTCTCTTGGTTTAGGAAGGCTTGAGGATTAGATGAGTAGTTTGGGTTCAAGATACTGTACTACAGTAGCAATGAGCCATTATATCTATCAACACACTTGATTAACGTGCATGATAAGCGAGTGAGCCAGACAAGCGAGTGAGCCACCTAACCACAATTTCTGAAACTTCGCCTAACCATTATCCTCGCGTATCAAACACAGCCGCAGCGAGAACGATCTGTTATGATTTGTTGGCATAGCCCCTTCTAATCCAAGCGGAGTACGTTATAATAAAAAGTAGGGTATTTAACTTATTAAATACTAAAGATAAAATATACAACAGAGACTTAATAAAAGAAACAGTGAGTAGGAGGAGCTTGCTAGCTTTGCAAATCAGCGCTAAGGGTATATCGACCCGCACAGCTAACGCCGACGCATAGACAAAGCCGCCGGCTTCGCAATAAGCCACCATATCGATCTTAGCCCAGTTACTTGTAATTGGGTCTTTGTAATATCAATCAGCGTTTAAAGTCCTCGTAGTAAAGGAAAACGGTACTAACCAGGGCTGGTTTGTCATATTATAACGCTTCGAAAAGTCAATCTCAAAGCTTCCTACTCTGTCGGCCTCGTCGTCGTCGAATTGAATCCAGTAATCCAGCGACTTCAGAGCAGAGTCAGTGTCAACCTTGATGACCATGTTTGCCAGTATGAGACTGTCTTGTTCGGAAATCCCGTAAATGCTTGCGAGTTCTTCCGCTAGGTGCTCAGCGTCCCTCAAGTCCTGGCAGCTCAACAGAAGAGCGGTGTTTATAAGCTGTTTACCTTTGCTGGTTCGGTCAATCTTGAAGTCAACATCCACCAGCTCAACGTGTTTGTATCGGCCGATCTCGTCTTCTGGACTTGGTCGCGACGGCCGTTTAGGTCCTAGGGGGTGAGCGGACGCGCTCGATTTGGCTTCACGATTCGGTTCCAGGTCGATTTGAATGCTTTGGACCTCCTCCACTCGTCTGTAAGTCAACTCACAGACATGACTGCGGAATATGTTAGATAAGAGCTTCAATGCCTCAAACGATTCTTGCAGCATGTCGCCATCCCAGTGAGCAACATACCATTGTATTTCCTCTGTTGAGAGTCCAGGATTCATAAACCCACAAGATGGGCACTCCGTGCAACTTTTATTCCGTCTTCGGAACACCATGCTCATTTTTAGGACCTGATAAGGCTAGGGTGGACCGTCAGCGACATGCAATTAGCTGACCGTAATGCGTACGAACCTTGATGATTGACTGCCAGGGCTTGGAAAGATCCAGCCGCTGTCCGTTGCTTTGGTCCTCAAGAAACCATTCACCGCGATCTATTTTCTTAGTTCCCAGATCAACAAATCTGGACTTGAGAACTTGGATAAACAGCTAAGAAAGGAACATTAGCTCTTGTAATGGTGCCAGACCACATGATCCTACTTACCTCTTTCGAGCTGATTGTTTCCAAGTGAAATGGCAAGTTGCGCCCTCGAGCGTCAATGACCATTATTAGGCTGAGGGGTATTTGAGCGCAGAGGTTCCCCCGCCCCTGAAGTGTGAGGAACATCAACGCTAGCCGCGGGTCGTGAGGTGACGCAGCACTTGATCGGACTCGTGGATCTATAGCCCCTATTACATCTGTCAGCGCTTGTATACCCCTACTTACGAACGAGAATGAGTAGCCTAACCGTTATGGGGCTTCTGTATATCAACGATTACTTCCAGCAAAGCTTTCATCGCAGCTGCTGCCGTAGCTGCCGCGAAATCTTGCCATTGCTTATGCTTATGACTATCGGCATAGTCGCAAACGCCTTTGATGACAATGCAGGTCATTTCATCCCAAATTCCAGCGCCCTCCATTTCAAATGCGATAACCCCCTCTTCCTTTGTAATCCTGTCCCGGTCTTCACCTGACTTGATAACCGTGTCCCCAGACGCAACTGGCCCAATGTGGATGGTTGGATCCTGGGCTTTGATGGGGTCGTTCTCTTCCAGTTCCCGCTTAAAGTTGAGTTGCTCTGACCTTGAAATCATGTGCACTTTGTCGCATCCGCACTCTTGACATGATGCTTTAAATGCGGCCTCACAAGTGTCAGTCTCGCTACAGCAGGAGACATTTAGGCCGCGATGCCGATGTCGATAGCTTGCTTCAAATAGAACATCATGGAAAGTTCCTGGATACTTGTACTTGTCTCGTCGTCGTCGTCGTTTTCGAACGCATTTAGAATGTGCGACTTGTAAATCTTGTAGCAATTGTGCAGTCCTTAGCTCAAGATCTGCTTGATATCGGCTTGTCTCGAGACTCCGCAGGAGAGAGCGAAGATATTTGTTTAACCTTCCGAGGTTTTCTTGAACTGATGACTTGCGCAGAAATAAACCACCTGGGCATCTCCGACCAAAGTCAAACTGGATAAGAGCGTTGCTAATGACGACGTCTCCTAGCAGGATCTCATCTTCGTCCTTATACGGCCCTGGAACTCCACCGCAAACGCCAACCACAATAGCGAGGCGCAGGTTTGTGTAACTGGCATTGAGAGAGGCAGCAGCTGAGGCAGCATGAACTTTTCCCACGCCAGGCAAGAGAACAAGAACAACATTGTAATTGCCAATGCGACCATTTGTGTAATGGTTCAGGTCTCCGGCGGCTTTGTAATACTCATTTGGAAAGAACTCATCAAACAGGAGGTAGACAGCATCTGCTTCCAGCGCTAACGCGCAGATGAGGGCTATCTCGAACTGATCGCGTGTGACTGGCCTTTTATCCATGGAACTAGACATAATCTTGTGTTCCGCTTTACAATAGGCGGGGTTGACAATTCGGCGAGCGGTGGTGGAGTCCCTTCGGAGGTTCTCTGTATCATATAAGATGTAGAGAAGAGGTAGATAAAGTAGCTCAGCCGGACAGCCGGACGCAACTGAATGAAATTTATCCCGCACGTGGATGTACACAAACTGAGGTTCAGCCGCTAGCTTATCAGAGGGGTAATAGCGCTATTGTTGTAAGGTGGCTAGATATGATTGGTCAATTCTACCCCTTGTGATGTGGGGCTAAAAAATCAATTCTACTAGAATTGATAGTTATGGTACTGGGGTACTAGGAATATCATGGGCCTCTATGGTAAATCGAGTCTTTAATTGGCTAGAGCTTATGGTATTTGTCTCTGAACTCAAAGGTGTCTCCTGTCCGCCCGTCAAGTGAGTAAGCACGACGAACTATAGACGCTGTAGCTGCTAGAAGATTAGAGCCCTACAGGCGCTGTAGCTGCTAGAAGCTTAAGGCGCTATAGGCGCTGTAGCTGCTGGAAATTTAGCTGCTTACATAACGGATCTTTAAGATCTATAGTATCTATAGTATCTTAAGCTTTTAATAGCTATAGTATTTTAGTATTAAAGCTACTAGAAAATTAAGATACTATAACTGCAAAAAGCTGCTAAAAGCTTAGGGCGCTATAGGTGCTATAGCTATTAGAAGATTAAGATGCTACAGGCGCTATAGCTGCTGGAAGCTTAGGGCGCTATAGTTGCTACAGCTGCTAGAAGATTAGGGTGCTATAGGCGCTGTAGCTACTAGAAGATTAGGGTGCTGTAGACGCTGTAGCTGCTAGAAGATTAGCGCCCTGCAGGCGCTGTAGCTACTAGAAGCTTAGGGCGCTATAGGCGCTGTAGCTGCTGGAAATTTAGCTGCTTACATAACGGATCTTATTTGCACCACCGGTGGTGCAGGTAGCTGCTTATATAACGGATCTTATTTGCACCACCGGTGGTGCAGGTAGCTGCTTATATAACGGATCTTATTTGCACCACCGGTGGTGCAGGTATGGCTGCCCGTCTGGTCTGGTCTAGGGGTCCAGACCAGACCAGACCAGACCATTCCGATCACTGCCCAGGACTAGCTTTAGGAGCACGCAATGACTCGCCAGCACGCCCGCATCCCCGATCTCTGGGCCAGCTCGCAGCACGCGTCTCTCGTCGGCAGTTACCGAGGTAGCCACAGGCTGGAGATTTAGTATCTGAGCCGAAGCGAGACAAGACTCCACACCCCGCGACCTTATAACAGGCGGCCTCAACGCTCTGCATCCAGCTCTTAATCTCGGAAGAGCAGGTTCGAAAGCCTGCCTGTGTTTTACCAACATAGTTAAATACCTAACAACGACTGCGTCGGGAGCTCTCCTGTCTAGGAGGCCTGTGTCAGCATGACTTGTAGCGGAGTGATGTGGCTTGGTGGCGTGGCTCCGGCGGTACAAATATCAAAATAGCGCAAAGAGAAAACCCGGCTCTGGGTGCCCGACTATTATATCAACCCGCGATAAAATCAATCTCAGAATCATTGATCAAGACCCTTTTGTCACATATGCAGAAATCCTTGAGCAGACCGGTTTACGCTGTCACAAGACGACTCTAATGCGGTGGCTGCGTAAACAGGGCGTCCAGCACCACCTCTCACTTCGGCGGCCATTTCTGAGCCCAGCTGTAGCCCAAAAGCGCCTGGATTTTGTATAGCAATATGTAATGAAGATGAGAGCTTTTGGCATACTTGGATTTTCTCTGATGAGGTCCCGATTGCCCGTGGTAACGGCGAAAGACAGAAGTGGGTTTTCTGTAGATATGTAAGTCAGACCCCCGGCCTTATGATGACTTTTCTATCTGCCTTGAAGGGCGAGAGACTTAGGAAAAAGAACGTACAGCCCCGCCGGAAGCCGGCGAGGCATTCCAAAATGTTGTTTGGTGCCTTTTGCCTTGAAAGGGCTACAGCTTTGGTCCCTCTGGATGGGGATCCTGAATCTAACCGCGGAGGCATCTCAAGCCGGATTATCTTGGAATGTCTTAAAACTCGTCTTCCGGAAATTATGGACGAAGGAATGACATTTAAGCATGATAACGGACCAACTTATAAAGCCCGTCTTGTGCAAGGGTGGCTGCGTAGCTACGCACAAAGGGAGGGGCTTTTCCTGCCAACTTGGCCGACTTATTCACTGTGACGGTACAAGAGCACGAACGAGGTCGGGTGCGACTTGGGGTAAATGATTGTTTACAAGGAGAGAAAGAGATTCCTAAGGAAACCTCTAACTTAAGCTATTTACACAATATTCATAAAGTGGGACTATTCATAAAGTATGAAAGTCACATGATCGTTCCCTCACATTCACCCGATCTTAATCCTATTGAAAATCTATGGGCGATCCTAAGAGAAAGGATCTGTAAGCGATACCCACACCTTGGAGACCTTCCAAAGAACTCTGCCTCTTTGGATCTTTTAATTGATGCCGCAGTCGAGCTGTGGGCTGAGATTGATGATGAGGTGTTTGAAAATCTGATAAATTCAATGCCTGCACGGATGCAGGCGGTTGTAGAGCAAATGGATGGTACACAAAGTATTGATATAAGTTCTAGTAAATCCCAGCTTCTGGGTTTCAATTTGATCTATTCTATGATTTTCTATGACTTTAATTGAGACTATGGCGGCTGGTCAAAAATTGTGGTGTCATCACGGAAATTCGGGTGGATCCGGGCATTGTCGTATTTTTCGCAACCGACTGTCAGTCACAATGACGTTACACAGCATACCTCCGTACCGACCTGTGATTCCTTCATCTCTGTATTTGGGTAATCTACCAAACTGCTGTGCTGTCCTTCCAGGGTCCAGCGTCTATCTAGTACTCCAGATAATAGCAAGGCCAATACGACGAAATCATACAAATTGTTCTCGGTAGGCTTGAGAATTATGCTTTAGCCGGCGTGTCGATGACTGCGAGCTGCCATCCTCGTCGTCTTCCAAGTCGTCACGATTCCGAGGTGACACAGTGACCTGCGTCTGCACAATTTTCGTGATCCCCTGGGGAAAACTCTTAGGCGCTTCATCCGCTCCCTCGGCTTCAACGTGCGTCCGATTTCCGGAGAAGATGTTGTTCGAGGTCGTGGCAGCCCCGGACCTGTTGTTCGGTTTCGACTGCAATTCGGTGCCGCGTGCGTACGAGCTGTTGTCGCCTGTCGCGCGGACGACCTTGACAATTAGGGAAGAGATGTTCATCTCGATATGCAGCTTGAGCATGTACACCAGCGGGTGAAACTGGACGTAACTAGGTAAAGGATGGTAAGTATGAACCGCAGAACCAAAGAGCGCCGATGACGTACATGAAGCCATTTCCAATTGACATGCTGCCAATGAGAATTATCTGCGCATCATCGCGTTAATATCGAGACCGCCGTAGCCGCATTGGGGCTTCGCTCACATCTAGACTCATCGATACCGCCACCATCATGAGGTTAAATCTGAACAACGGGACGTATTTTTCAAGGCCATTCGCGATTAACTTGACTCGAAGCAGATAGATGAAGTAGAGGTGTAGGCATGCGTCGATAATCAAGAACAGACCCTTCTCGATCCGATCGTAGATTTCGTTAATATGGACCCATGTCGGGGATATTTGCAGGCGTGCAGGAATCCAGATGACGAATACGCTGATGTTAATCAGCCCCAGAATGACAGCGGTAACCCATCGGATCTTGGCTGCGTCGCGTTTGTCGACCATCAAGAGAGCGATTCGATTAATAATGATGCCGCAGATGCATTGGATCTGTACGACCCAGAGGCACACTGAGAGCGATGGTTAGCGGATGTTCCCCTTGTGTAGGATGGACTCTGCGGACAGAATGCAAAATCAGTGTGTCCATCAACCAAGTAAAGCAAAATTTGGACCCTCTACTTGACTTGGTTGACGGGACCCCCTTGCTTTACTTGGTTTACTCGGTAGAGAGGCTTGCTTTGCTTGGTTGGTTGACGTTACTCGACTATTTTCCATTCCTTATGTGGCTCCGGTGGTAGATCTATGCTAACATACCGCTTCGAAGCAGGTGCTTTTGGCATTCAATCGCTGCTACAGTGTCCGAGTTAAGCCGATTTCGTTCATCTGTGATGACCTTCTTTGTCTGTGAGAAAACGCGTTCACACTCGGCGCTCATTGCTGGGCAACTGAACAAGTCAAAGGCCATCTTAGACAGGATGGGGTAGTCAGATGTATGGCGAACCCACCACTCCAGAGGATCCTCAACATCCAGATCAGCCTTATTAGTCCTGGCCATAAACTCATCCAGCTCAGATGTCAGTTTTGTCCGCTTCCCTCGTGTGGCTGACGCCGCAATGGCAGCAAGCCTCTGACGACGCTTACGAGCTTGCTGGAGTGGATCAAGCCTCGCCCTGTTATCAGCAACAGCCTCCTCCTCCTCCTCCTCCTCCTCCTCCTGCTGCTGCTGCTGCTGTCGTGCTCCTTCTCTTAGGTCCACTTCCGCAGCTGCTTCCTCGTATTGTGCATAAGCCTCCCGCACCACTCTCTTCGCCCCGCTGATCCATTGCTTGTTGTGACTCCATTCAAGCTCGAAGTAGGTAAATTTGTTTGCCGGATGCAGGGCAACTGCACATTGGTATGCAGGCGTGGCATCTGTGAGGCCAAAATATTCTTCAAGCTTGATGCGAGCAGCATCAATAGCATGGGAATAGTATGTTGACACCACGTCAGGGTGATCATCTGCAAACTTCCCAGCCTCCTGGAGCTTCTTGAAAAGGACATCAAGCGACTCGATCGTCTCGTGGAGAGAGCCATGCGATCCTTCTAGGCCAGCTTTGTTTGCCCGGCCTTCCATGCGCTTTGTTAGGTCTTTGAAGGGCTTTAAGATATTGAGGAAGTGGCCCAGATCGGTCCAATCTTGTGGAGTAAGGATATCCTGTGAGATATCATATTCTCCGTTGGTATCGTTGTAGTTGAGGAAGAATAGATCAATGGCGTGGCGGAGTTTCAGATCTCTTTCAATCATGGAATATACAGAGTTCCAGCGGATCCCGCCATCGACCAGGACTCTAGTGTAGAGGTTCTCGATGCTGCCTTCGTCGTACGCCTGCAGAACGTACTGTTTCAGTCTCTCTCGTCGCTGGTCGCTTCTGTTGATCCACGTACAGAAGTTGTGGAGCTTGCCGATAAAGCTTTGCTTCCTCCATATCTCAAACCGCTCGTCATCAGATGCGCCACGGAGCCGTTGCTCCAGCTTGCTAACGCCCTGCCCAAAGAGGAGAGCTTTGACGATGAGATTCAGCATATGGCCGACGCACCGAAGGCGACTCTGACGGTTGATTGCAGGGTACTGCTTTGCTAGCTCCTGAATGCATGTGTCATTATTGCTAGCGTTGTCCATCATAAAGAAGCCAATGACTGGGGAGATATCGTAGAAATCGATGACTGTTGACAGCACCTTGGCAATATTTTCGCCGGAGTGAGGGCCTTTCAGAGGGGGAAGGTCCAGAAGAGCTGTCTGTAGCTTATGTCCTTCATCCAAGAAGTGAGCAACAACAGCTAGATAGTTTGTCCCTTCTTCAGACGTCCACGCATCCGTCGAGACGTGAATCTTGCTTGTGGTGAGATGGAGCTTTTCTCTCAGCCAAACACGTCTCCCAGCATCACCAAACCATTTCTCTTTGACCCAGCTACTAAGAGCTGACGGGCTCTTGGGCAGAATCTTGTCGCTGTCTTCCAGATAGTTGGTAAAAATCTCATAGGTGCGTTGATGGGTTGCTTGACGGAAGGTGAGATCAAGATCAATCACCCAGTCGGTAAAATCGTCTTTAAATTGCAGGTCGTTGAACACCAAGCGCCGGCCTCCGAGGTATGATGTGAGATTTGTTGCACCCTTGGCTATGCTGAAGGGGTTGCATTCTGCTGCCTTGTAGCCAAATTCTTCCAGCCTGTGCTGATGTTTCAGATGGTATATAATGCTGGTCGTGCTCTCACTGGCAAAGAGCGCAGTATTGTGATGGCCACTAACGTGGCAGTATTTGCAGAGCCAGTACTTATTGTCTCCGTCCGTTGTAAGCTGTGCGCCGTGTCTGTAGATTGCTGAGGGTTGGGATTTGGAGTTGATGGTGCGCTTATGAGGCTGACGATATCGGATGGATGGCACTGGCTTCCCATCGTAACGGATTTTGTCCCACTCGACAGGGAAATGGCATTGAGAAGCTTTTGGCACCTCTCTTTCGTGGGAAACGATTGCGGGAGAAGCGCCATGAAGTGGCACACTGGTTGGAGTTGAGACCGAGCTAGGGGTACTGGACTGAGCAGAATCGATCGGCTCAGAGGGAGTCCTAGGGGGTGTGGCCTTTCCGAACCTTCCCCGAGGCTGAAACATTGGATATGAAGGCATTATTGACTTGGGATTTGGACTGTGCAGCAAATGACATGGGACAAATTGATCGGGCTGCAGCCTCCTGTCGCGACCTCAACAAAAAAAGGGGGTTTCGCAACGACCTTGCCTGAAACGGAAATGCAGTCGAGTAACCTCAAGTAAACCCGAGTAAGCGAAGGGGTCTTGCTTTGCTTGGTTGAAGACCGTCTTTGCTTTACTTGGTTGTTACGTAATCAACCAATCCCAACCAACCAAGTCAAGTAACTTGGTTGTTGGACACACTGTTGGTGAGAGCCCTTATTTGGAGACGTGGCTTTGGAAGTCTGGCGTGCCCAATAGGCCCGCACTGCGGCCGATGTCTAGCCCAGAATAACACCGACAGAGCATAAATATGGTGGAGCGAGAACATATTAAGGCATAGAACGAGGTGGATGCACAGGTGAATGATGCCCGCACCTGGTGCTGCTCGTAGATTGTAGCCAATCAGGCAGGATTATGCCCTGGTACCTATGAAGGGCTGAACTCACAGGCGCCTTAAAGGTTGTGAGGGCCAAATGCTGTTTATTGTTGAGCTAAAGAGAAAGAGAAGGGAACTATCACTTTGAAGGGAAATGTTGCAGCTTAAAAGGACCACGTTGTGTGGGGACGCTTCGGTAACGAGTCGGGTCGTTCCGACCGTTACCCTTGAGGGCCGTCGGCCTGTCACCAGTACCCAGAGATGCCTTCACATGTGGTCCGAATATCATCTGTGGAGCATTTCTTGATGGCGAACTGCTGCAGTCGGGTCATCCGTCTTTTGGTTGCCTTAAGGTCGGTCGTCCCATCCTGGACTTTGTCTTGGGTTGACTTCCGCTACTTTGCTTGTTGCAAGGGTACTGTTCTCCAGATAATGGCAGAAACCTACGAGAGAAGGTTTCTGCCATTATCTGGAGAACAGAAGGCTCTAGCTGTACTATATTGTTGGCTGAACTAGTGATCTTCCATCGCCGACACATAATGCCGGATCTCGCACTCGTCAAGTCACCACATTTTTACGGCCAACCCATATCCGTACCTCGCATGCCCAACTCAAATGCTCACAATCTTTCCCTTAGTGACTGATCGCGTGCAATAGAGCTAGAAAGCTCGTTAACCACAATACTTTCCGGCTGTAGCTGCTTACACCAACCCTGCTTGCTTGGTTGTTCGATGGCGGCGCGCTCGTTATTGCACCGGTAACGGTCGGGCTGGCTTCACTTCCACCATCTGTTGCGAATCCAACATTAATTTGGCCTCCTCCAACAGCCGCAGCCAAACTTCCAACATCCTCAATAGTCCCGATTCTTGTGTACGTGTAAGTGGTCGAGTAGTTCTCGTACCACAACACGAGCGTGCGAGAGTTGTAAAGCATTAGATCACCAGCCCTAATAGAGCCAGGATCTGTTGGTGCGGTTGGAAGAGAAGTAGAGAGGTCGGCATATTTTTCATTGCCGTTGAGGTCGGACATTCGCAGATTCAGTGGGAGGAGGGAGATAAAGGCGGAGACGGTGGGATTGTCAAGGACCGAAGCGGTGAATACGGAAGAGCCGATCGTTAGTTGAAGGACGCTGGCGGAGCTGTTATCTGCGGACATCTTGGCTCTTGATTGAGGAAAAAATGGCTTCTGAGCTCAGGGCAAGCGGCTGTGCTTGATGCTTAAGAACAACGCGTGGAAATAAGGGACTAGCTGTCACCGAGTGGCTTCAAGCGGCTTCGGAGTATCCTCTGTTGGTATATCGGAGAAGGGAGGTGGGTCATGGTCAGCTGCATGCATTAGCGTCGGAGTTTCATCAGTCCTGACTTTCCGAAAAGTCCTGAAAATAAGAGAGATCTCGAGTTGAGCAGGTTGGCAATTCTTAATTCAAGGCTCGTGTTCGGGAATGGCTGGGGAGCCGTCGTCTAGGCGCTGATCAAGGATAGCCGTCTGTTCTGTGAGGCATTCTCTGAAAAGGAGGGTCCCAAGATGCCCAACTGATTCTTGCTGAGCACATACTTCTAACCCCGCCATGGCATGCGAAGGTATGAACGCTCGATCTGTCAGAGTGGATGGATGGTTAGCGTTCGGCCCTTGAAGAGTATTTCGGTCAAGTCGTTTTGTATGTAGTCCCAGACGCAACATGTATCTCGGCGGCAAGCTGTGCTGTTCGACGGACCTGGGGGCGGGTAAGTCTGTGGGTCGTCAGTAGGCGTAGACTTGGGCGAGGATTGGAGTACTTACTTACCTTTCGTGTAGTAACCTCACATGAAAAATCGCCACCTAAACAATCCCGTACCATCCTTCCTACTTCTGCTGTCTGTTGTTGCTCCGTCTACCAGGTCTCCGATCATCTGTCGCGACTGGGGGGCATCTTGTCGACGCGCGAGTTCGTGCAAGAGCTTGTCAAACCCCGGGAATGCATAGGCGCTGTACTGGCTCGGCAGCGTCAAGAGCAGAACGAGCTTTAGGGCGAAGATGGAGATGAAGGAGAGACTGTCAGGAGGAGGCCTCCAAGGGGAGCTTCTTGACGATCGAGAACGAGAGACGTCGATACGGCCACGTTGAGAATATTGCTAAGGATATTTAAATATTTGGCAGCAAGAGATAATTGAGAGCCAAGAAGATGCGAAAAGACGTGCCATCACTTGAAATGTCCCTCATTTCTTCGGACAAACAAATGCTTGGCACAAATCATGGTGTTGGCTTGGAGGCTGCGGACGGGACAGTCGGTGGACTTGTTGGACCCTGAAGCTGTTAACCACCGTCGGGCGCCACCGAGGTCCCAGCTCAAATCTATTGATACCCCCTTCCAGGAGCTAAAAACTTTAAATGCATGTGGCTTTGACTGGCTGGAAGTTGGGAATGCAGCCAAAAGGGGGTTCCAGCACGTCTTGTGACACCTCAGCGGGCTAACTTGAACGAAATTGACAGCGGCAAGTTGTTGAAGTTCAGTGTCACAAGATAACTTTGTATGCACCCTAATGATTGACTATTCCCCCTGAAGTGAAGCGAGAAGACATGCTGGCTATCGTCGAGGAAGTTAAACGTAGAGACAAGAACACGATAACAGTGTGTTCTCGTGCTAGCAGTTGTTAGTAGACCCTGAACCCATTGAACGGAGCAAGACCTCAAAGCTCCTGCAAGCGTTCACCTGGCTAGCTCACCACACCTTAGTGGAGGCCTCCTTATGAATTCGTAATGCCCTGCCTACAATCGATTTGATCCATGAATCTCAACCCCAAAAGCCCCACCTGTCAGCAACTTGCATTAGCGCTGGCTTGTTTTCCACTCAACGCGGAGTAGCGTAAATTTAAATCTCCATGTGCTCCCCACAACTCAAGTACACCCGAGTTTAAGCCGATATACTCCATCCTGTACTGTTCTCACTGGATTGAAGCTGTCCCAGTCTCGAGTTCGACTCATTCTCGGCGTTTTTCAAATGCCAAGATCTTGTCCACGTAATCTGATGCTGAGAAATCAGTGGAAAACCCCCCATGGCCATCGGCCCGGCCGGCTCTGGGGACTGTTCTGAAGCTAGAAACACAACGGGCTTCGGAGAACAGCCGAATGGGCTGCAGGGTCCCGGCACGGAGTCTTTTGTCTCGCAAATCAGATCAGGTGAGACGTATTCCGTTAGCTGAAAGGGTCCGTGGAATGTAATTGCGGTGGAAATTTTACAGCAGAAGTTACGAGTGTCGGCACGATATGCCTTACTTTGCAGCCAAGCACCAAATTACAAAGAACGCAATTGATGCTTGACCACTAAGTTATAACGGCCGTGGTCAAGTAAACTAGTCGTCTACATTCAACTGAACGGTTCCTGTCCTAGAGAGAGACCCAGTCTTAGTGTGCTTGTTGTACGCATTACCCTCCGCAGATCCCGATGCCCGGTGTGCTGATTTGAATTTGAGCACTAATAGTTAACGGCCCTTTTCATCGTCGTATTACATTAACGATCCCTTAGCCCTCAGCTCTGCGCCTCCCCTGGCATCTCCGGTCTGGGGGGACTCTTCCAATAGAGGGTATTGACCCGATTGTTGAAACGTTAATATCGACCTTCACGTTCAACTTACCTTGCAGTTCCTTGTTGACGCATGGAATTTCTGGGGTTTGCTAGAGCAACATCCTAGCTGGTGGTGCGTACCTGGGCAGGGTTGTAAGCCACAATTTGCTCCCTAGCTCAAGTAGTGCCAACACAGCCCCAGCACGGTCACGACCCCACGGCTTGATCCCACCAGCTCAGATCAAGGACGCACTGGAGTGATATGTTTGTAGAAGGTCTCGAATGGGTCCTTAAACTTTAACACGAAGAACTCAGCCCATGACACATTACCATCATGCAGAAAAACCCCTGCTACGGGTTACCTTTGACCTCCAATGCACTCCGCATTTCTTGCACCAATACACGAAATCCCCTTTGAGGAAATCGTCACCTCAACACTGCCTCGGCCTCATGGGCCCATGGCAACTAGTTATAGCAAGGATCTAGTCCCAAATGCTGTATATATAGAGATGAAAGCCGCCGAAGTAGGACGCACTCAGCTCTTTGGCCATCCCACGCTATTTCACAAGTTTCCTTTGCGATCGCCAACATCCAGTCGAATATTTCTTCATTTCTTCTTTGAGGCCCCATATCCATCATGCGTGTCCTGAACTTTATTTTGGTCACCCTCCTGTCCAGTGCCAACCAGTCTAACGGCTCGCCAACCGCATCAAACAGAGCCCCTACCACGAGCACCGTCTTTCAATTAGACGGCAACAACACTTGGCTCGAGAACCTCGCAGTCCGCTCCAATGGCCAGATCGTAGCTACAAGAATGGACGCCCCTGAGATTTGGCTCATTGAACCCCTTACCAAAACAGGTCGCAAGCTCGTCACGGTCCCTGGTATCACGGGCGGGGCGATCGGCATTACGGAGCAAAGTCCCGATGTTTTCATATTTGGCGCCGCCAACTTCACCATCGGCCCGGTGATTGTGGACTATGGCACCATGGGCCTTTACCGGCTCGACTTGAATCGGCGTAACCCCACCGTCAGCCTTGTGGCATCTTTGCCTGACGCGTTGTTTCTGAACGGCATTGCACGCTGGAATGACAGGGAAGTCCTGGTAGCCGACACTGAAGCATCTGCAATTTACAAAGTCGATGTCACTACAGGGTTCTCGGAGACGGTGCTCCGGGGGTCTGTTTATGCAACAACCAATGGCATTGCGGTGCAAGGCAAATATCTCTACTTTACCAGCACCGGAAACCAGTCATTTTCCCGAGTTCCTCTTACCAAGAGCGCCAAGGCTGCCGGCCCCGTTCAGTTCATCTATCAGGGCTTGCCGCTCGACGACTTTACACTGGGCTCGGACGGAACGGCGTACATCGCTACCATGGACAAGAACCAGATCATCAGAGTCTCTCCCGATGGGAACAGCGCTACTGTCGCTGGAGCGCTTGACAGCTTGGCCGTTGCCGCAGCTTCGTCAGTGCGGTGGGGGAGGACGCGGAGAGATTTCAACACTCTTTACGTCACTACATCGGGAGGAGCTCTTACGCCCATCTTTGGGAGGCTTACGGAGCCGGCCAAGATTGTCGCTGTCAATCTCGGTTCCAGGTGAATATCCTCAAGAGCCTAAATCATGTGATTTTATAACTTGCTCTACGTGACAATATAGAATTAATAGCTCTTATTCTTTGCGATCCTGAGCTAGCACCGCCTTCCATGTTTCTACGATCTCGTCATCCCAATCCTTGTCATTGTGCGCGGGCTTCCATCCCAAGGCATACGCAACTTTCGGCGTCGTTTTGGATCTAGATGATTAGTCGTTTGTCTTTACGGCGACTGCAGTGTAAGGCATGACATACTTGCCAGCAAAGTTGGTTTCGAGGAACAGGCGAGGACGTTCCCACTTCCGCTCGGCCTCGTCAAGCGAGATGTGAACGGGTTCGGCCGACTTGAGAGCATTCAGCTGGACGCCAATCTCGCCAACCCGTTTGACCAGGTCGCCCCAGACAAATTCTCCAGTATTGCTGAAATAGATACCTTTTCTGTTGAAGGGGATGTCGGCACCTTCGAGAACCTTAGCCAAAAGAAGCTCATAGAGCTGAGCCAGGTCCTCAATATGGACGTAGCCGACACCGCCGGAGCCGTCACCGAGGTATTCTGGATGCCCCGCCTCGATAGCGCATCGAATCACAAAAGGCAGCTGAATGGACTGCTTGTTGAAGAATCCCAAGCCTCGTCCGTAGACGGTGGGTGGCATCATGAGGTAGGCATTGACTCCAGTCTTTTCTGCTGTGTTGACGACGACGACGTCGGTTACGCGCTGATCGTATTTCTGTTCGGCGTGTCGGCGGAGTTCTCCCTCAAAGACGTCACCGTCGGCGTCTGACCAGTTGCGAATTTGTGCATCAGGGCGAGAGAGCGAGCTGTAGGCCAAGTTAGAGGTTCCAGTGGTCTGTTCACGTTCAGCATTTGTAAGATTGAATAGGGCCAGTGGGAAACCTTACATGAATGTAGTAAGTTTGTCGCCCGGTTTTCTTCTGAGAATCACCCAAGCCAAGAATCAAGGCCTCCGCAGAAGACGTGTGCAGTCCCGTGGCACAGTGAAGCACGATGTCGAACTCTGAGGCTATTTCCCTCAACTGTTTGCTGTCATCGAGGCTGTTGAACAGGCGAGCATTGATCGCATGTTCGGTGAGGAGGTCAACCTGCTCCTCCTTGCGCACGATAGCCGTAACTGAAAGCTCTTTGATCTTTGGATTTCCAGAAGAGAGGATTTGATTAAGAACAGATCCTCCGCTGTGCAGTTTTTGTCAGGTTAATGTAGGCGATATACAGTCTTGACGTTGTAATGAACTTACATAAAACCGGTAGCTCCGGTGAGGAGGACTTTAATAGACGCCATTGTGCTCTAGAATTCTTTGGCGGGATGTCTGGTGTGTCTGGCGTGCTGGGTAACAGACCTAAGTACCCAGGGTTCGGCAGCTTTATACGTCATCGCGCTACTCCCCCATCACCTCATATTGGATTACAAATTAAATTCCAGGCCCATAGCAAAGTACTTAGCTAGTCTACCGTGCGTCTACCAAGTCAAGAGCTGCTTGAGCGAGCGGGACGGGGTTCGAGCCAGCGCATGGTGATGTCATGTCGCATTTCGAGGACGCTACTGCAGCTTAGATGAGCCCAAGTGCATGAGCATCAGTGATACAAGACGGGCGCTCTCTCACCAGAGATCTTCTGATCCCTTTATCATCTTTGACACCTTGGCCCAGCGCTCTCATCCAACTAATGGGCTCCAGGCTTAAGTGCCTCCTTCCATAGCTCAGCAGCCGAAAAAAGTTAATAATTCCATGACAAGTGTCAGATGTAAACCATTGCTGCATTGCTCTAAGTGGGGATCCTCATTTTTGTGGCATGTAGTGTGGTGGTAAAATCTAACAACTAGTGACCAATGTTGTGGTTCAATTTGATAAGAAATCAAAATCTTGGTCTTGAGACTTCCGTCCTCCATACTGCGAGTGATTGGATGATCTAGGCTCACACCTAGCATCGATGCATAGTCCTCCTGTATCTGTCTGAAAGTTGATACATCAGGCTGTCGCACAGGTTCGGGCAGGATGTTGGTCAGGCTGAGGAGAACTACGGGCAAGCCCGGGTGTATTCGATAACGTGGTGGAGAGGCGAAGTACGTAAGTCATCCCGAGTCGTGACTCGCTTGCGATGCTTAATAGCTGAGGGAATCTATATCCATTAGTGTGTAGGTAATAATTAACACGCTACTAAATTTTAGGCACGATGGTCCTTCTTTAAGTATTTGGGAGCGATGTATTACACGCCGTCTCAACAGCATCCTCCATTAGTGTTGATACCGTTCTTGGTGACTTTCTCTTGGAGAACCAGTTGTGGCCCCTCTTGTTTTGGTTCATTAGGTCCCGCAATAAGCATCTTAATCACCTGGCCTTCCCTGACTTTCTTAAATGCGACTTCGGCCTGTTCGAAATCCACCACGCCAGTGATCAGTTTCCCCACATTGACGCTACCGTTGGCTACCAGCTCAATAGCAAGCTTGTAGTCACCAGGCCCGTATCGGAAGCTGCCTCGCATTGTGACCTCCTTCTGGCACATGGCCATGATGGGGAACGTGATATCAGCCTTACCCATACCCCCCTGAACGTAAGTTCCTCCCACCTTGATGGCATGCAAGCTTGTCTGAATCGACGACTCTGCTCCACTAGCATCAATGACAACATCAGCACCCCCCTGAAGGTCACACTGCCCGAGCAAAGCGCTTGCGTTCTCTTCGGGTGAAATTCGCTGTGACACATATGTATGTGTAGAGGCCAGCTCCCGCGCGAACTCTAGCTTTGACTGTACAATATCAACGCTGACAATCTTCGTAGCACCAAAGGACTTGGCGACTGCTGCACATAAGAGACCGACTGGGCCGGCCCCCATGACGATAACACTATTGCCCGGTGTAATCTGCGCCTGCTTAACAATATGCACAGCAACTGCAAGCGGTTCAATCAACGCGCCTTCTTTGGTGGAAACATTGTCAGGCAGCTTGTAGCAAAAGTCAAACGGCGCAACCCAGAAGCCTGTGAGGGTACCGTCAAAGGGCGGAGTCGCCGCAAACACCATGTCCGGGCAGAGGTTGTATCGACCAGCCAGACAGTTAGTACACTGCCGGCAGGGATAACCGGGTTCGAGGGCGACTCTGTCTCCAGGTCGAAGCGACTTGACGGCACTGGCCACCTCGACAACGGTGGCGGCAGATTCGTGTCCTAAAACCATGGGATCTTTGACGACAAAGTGGCCAATTCTGCCATGTTCCCAATAGTGAACGTCGGAGCCACAGATGCCAGTGTAATTGATGGCAACAAGGACTTCGTTGGGCGTGGAAAGTGTCGGGAGAGGCTTTTCGGCGAACTGGACCTCTTGGGGTTTGTTTAAGAAGAAGGAGAGGTTCTGTCGAGCGGGTTGTTAGTTGTGCCGTACAGGATCACGCAAGAATAAGTATGGCTGACTGAAGTCTGTTTTGGCGGCGAACTGGACTCTGTAATATCTTGTTGAGTGACTGACTGCGTCAAGGTCGGGTCGGGAACAACTCCGTCAGGCTGGACAAGATTATGCCCTTGCAGGATCGATTCTATAGCCATAGTCTGTCTGGACTGCAAGAGAGGGAGACGATGGCTTTGAAAGGTTGTTGCGCGGGCGTGATGGAATAGGCAGGTGAAAAACCAGTGAACGAGGGACGGTTCAAGACGAGAAGAACAAGCAACTTCAGAATGTTTATGGCGCAATTAAGGCAAGGGCGGGGCTGAATGGGTTGAGGAAAGGCATGCGGTCTTATTGCCTGTTGACGCTCCCCACGCCGATTGGCCATCGACAACCCGGTCTTGCCTCTCTCCACTCATCTTGTAGTTTGTATATATGCCCTCCCAGTCGTTTCCAATGTTGTCTGCGGGGGTGCAGGCGTCCTTCTTTCTAACTAGGGTCCGAGCTGGTCAATGCTGAGAAGGTTCCGCGGGTGCTTTGGCTTTGGCCAACTTATTCAACTAGTCAGCCTAGCAAAGATTTATCCGGCGGCTTAGCGTCCCAGTCGTCCCGGTGGCGACGAAGACGAGGGTCACGGTCACGGGTCAAACAAAGCTAGCCAACCCACAGAAACCTTCGGATGCCTTCCGCCTTCAACTATTGCTTCATCACCAGTAAGATATCGGTTGTTCATCTCCTTGCCGCCGGGAATCCCACTTGCATTGCAGTGCATTTTTGCTTCCAGCTCGACAGATTGACAGACTGGCAGACCGACTAGTCAGGACAATGCCCCAGGCGCCTGGTGACGACGAGAGGGGCCCGTCGGAACTGGAATTTTCGGTTCCGGTGGCGAACCGCCGGCTACCCACAAGAGTATCCAACGCTTGTCGCCGATGCCGTCGGAACAAGAGTCGAGTAAGTCTTCTTTTCCCGCTTGGGAGCTCAGTTGGGTCGCTGACATGGTGAATTGGAATTGTGCAGTGTGATTCTTTTCGGCCCTGCTCTCTATGTTTGCGAGCCAACGTAGACTGTGAGCCGGCGGCACCGGTTGATGAGCCCCCGAACAGCAGAGCTCGTGTCTACAGTCAGCGTCGCGGGGCACGTCTGCAAAGGCGAGTAGTCAGCCATCCGTTATGCTGGTCACGGCGGATGCCAACGGGTAGAGGTAGACTGACTGACTGACTTGTCTGTTCAAGACGACGACCCGAGTCTAGAGATAGTAGCGGCGATGTCCCCTCTACACCCGCCTCTTCCTTCTCCCTGGACCGTCATGTGGTTGAGAGCGTTGGGGAAGAAGAGTTAGGCAGCACAAAGGTCCCAGACCCAACGGATCGACGCACTTCATGGGTGCCTGTAGACTATGGCGAGTCAGAATCAGCCATGGGCATTGCACGAAAGGTGAGATCCCTGCTTCACCCGCTTTCCCCGTTGCCACTTGCCAACATGACGGGCAGATGTATAGACTCGGGAGCCAAAGTATCGACCATCACCCAACTTCAGCCATTCCAGATGGTGCTGGATGGGGAGCCAGAACTCCTCAACGAAGGGCCAGCGACAAGCGCCTGCCAATATCGACCATCCTAGGCAGCCGGTTCCCCGACCAGGAAATGATGTACTCGCTTCTGGAGGAATACTTTGAGTCGGTGCACTGGTTCTCGCTCGTCATCTACGAACCGAAATTCCGAAAGGGCCTGCTGTCCATCAAGGACTGCCACGCGCATCCTGCCGAGGCGCCGTTCCTGATACTATTGTCGATGGTGCTATGCATGGCAGCGTGGTATCGGTACAAACGAGCCGCCCAAGACGGTGATGAGGAATGGCACCTCTGGAGCGATGACTTGCTCAGGATTGTCGAGTCCCGGTTGGTCCAGATCATGGATCAGAATTCAATTGCGGCGGTGCAGACGCTCATATTACTAGGGTCGCATCATGTGTACCATGGCCGCCCGAATCTGTCCTTTGCCCTTTTGGGCGCCACCATCAAACTGTCTCACGCTATGGGTCTGCATCGAACCTTGACACGCGGAGCTACCAGTGACATTGAAGAGCGCAAGAGAGTGTGGTGGACCATTTACACATGGGACAGGTAAACGACTTGCAAACCAGTCATGTTGATTCCATCTCGGGCCATGTTTTAACAAGCCACAGGTTTGGTTCCATCTCCTATGGGCGGCCCCTGAGCATTAATGACGAAGACTGCAATCTCGAGATGCCCACAGAGTTCACCGAGTCGCCCTATTTCCTTCAAGAGTCCATCCAACAGGGACTGTCGGGCGTCGTCTACTCGTCATACCAGACGGAACTGAGCAAACTGTATCTCATCGCATCCCCCGCCCTGAAGACCATCTTTGGCTCGCTGTCGGCGCGGTCTGCCCAACAGCATTTCGAGTCCAAGTACGCCTCACTAGTCACCGACGTGACCCAAAGGCTAGATTGCTGGCGCCGTCAGTTGCCCAGGTTCCTCTCCTTGGACCTGAACCAGGATTATCACCCTGGCACCACCGGGTGGAGCATCCGGGCACACCTCTTGCAGTCTCTCTCTCTCCAGCTGACGTTTGATAACCTGTTGATCGTGCTCCACCGGCCGTTTCTAGCCCGTCAGGTTGAGCACTTGTCGGCAAAGGCCTCGGTCTCGGAAACAACATCACCCTTGGATCAAACCCAGTCGCCAGCTCTAACCTCGCACTCTAGCAACCTACCATCGCATCATCCTGCGTCACCAAGCGGGGAAACAACCGTGAGTTCAGAGGACTGGTGGAATGCGGCAGTCAGAACCGTCCGTATGACGGAGCTACCCCAGCTTGCCCAGCTTGCCACAAACAGCCATCTCGTAGCCTTTATGGCCATGAACCTGTTCCACGCCTCCATCGTCCTCATCTTAGTCGCCCTGTCCGACCCCCTCTCTGATCCAGCCCAAGGCATCAAACGAACCATTACTCGCGTCTTTCGTTTGCAGCAGCTGCTAGGTCATCGCTCGGCTTTGTCTAGTCAAAGCAGTATCGTGCTCGAAAACCTCATCCGCCTGCTGCTTCGAAGAGAAGGAGAAGCCATGCTGGGTCCAGTCACGTCAGGCCAGGTAGCAGTGGACTCTTATGAGCAGCCGCCATTCCGGGCTCCAGGGGATGGTGGCTCCATGTCAGTGGAGGACACGCTCCGCCTCCCCCTCGAGACTGCTTTCAGCACGTCCTCCCAGGGGGCTGAGAGACAAGTCTGGCCGAATCATAGCATGATGCAGCGCTTCAACGAGAGCTTGGCGTCGGTACAACGAAGTAAGCATCTTGTCTGTCTTGGCTAGATCTCGATGAGTGCCCAGCGAGCGGACACTGACCTGACTCCAATTTCTCACAGTTTTGCCCCCGTTTCCAGACGAAGCGCTTCCATCTGATGTGGCAACAGATTTGGGGACTGAAGGGGCCACTCAAAACGGCTTGTCGACGCTACCACAGCAGCAGATGTGGCAAGTGCCGTACGAGCAACCCAGTGGCTATCAGGAGCCTCAACCTACACAAAATCATGAGGGCGCAGCAAATTACCGGGCGAGCGAGCTTTTCTGGCTCTGGGATTCCACTTGGAGTGGCGGGTCTACTCAATGACTTAAGTGGCCGAGCCTCGGATAATCATATAGAAACTGCGCTAGTTCCAGGGCAATCAATCTCCCGGTTGTCCCGGCTTTCCTCGTGCTTCCCCTCTTTTCTTATTGTGATGTCGCCTGTTGCAGACGAGAAGAGAGGCATGCTGTAACATGTTTATGAACCAACGGCCACTGCTCAGACATAAGTCACCGAGTAAACAGATCGCCCCAGTCGGGCAACCACCGGGGCCAGCGTGAAACAGGAGGGGTCGACGGTTCCGAAGGCTCAGCTGGTCCGGCGGAAGACCTGTTACTTGACCGCCATCCATGACATTTTACGGTTCCGGCGGAGCAGCCGGCCTGGCCAGTGCGGCCGCTAACTACGGAAGGCCATAAGGGGCAGTGTACCAAAACCCCAAATTGATGTTTTTTAGGATGGGGTCACCCCCTCCGTCCGGCCCCGTTTGTAGGATAATATTGCGTCGCGTTTTTTTCCGCGAGTACGTACCTCCTCCCTCACCTCGCCGGCCTCTTTCGATCCCATTCGCAAGCCTTTTCACGCAATACGACCCAATACGCAACATCATGGCCGGCGCCAGCGGAAAGAAGAGGCCCCCCCGTCCTCCCAAGAAGGATCCCAAGAACACCACTATGGGCCCGAATGATGCCGACCCCCTCGCCGAGGATTTGGGTGACCGCGCAGCCTCGCTGCTCCCTAAGGAGATCCTGGGTATCGACACCCGTACTTTCGCGTACAAGGTCGAACAGCCCGAATCGAACCCGGACCTTACAGTTTGGGCTTTGATCAACGCTTTGAAGGGGAGCACCACCAAGGGGCAATCTGCTGTCGACTCCACCAAGGTACTTGGTTCTATACTAGCTCGGTTGATCACGTACTAACCCGTACTAGACCGTCCGCGAGCTTCGGGTTCGCGTCAAGTCTAGCAACAAATCGCTCGAGGATACCCCCTACACTCTCAACTTTGCGAGCAGACAGAACTGCGATGCTATGCTGCGTCATCTGTACGGTGACGAACGGGAGGATACGGAGCGCTGCCTCAAGTGTACGAAGCGCAACGGGGCCCTCATCGGCTGCGTGGTTTCTGAAACCAATCCGGCTTGCGCCAATTGCGACTGGAACCGATCCGGCGCCGCCTGCTCCTTTACGAGTGAGTACGCTACAATACGCAACCAAGCTTGATACTGATTCGGTACAGGTAAGAAGCGCAAGGCCAGCGAGGCCGATGATGACGACAGCGATGATACGGACCCGTTCGAAGGGATTGACCGCAAGACGTGCGCGCGGCTTGCCCAGATCTTCAAGGAGGCTGCTGACCGCAAGAAGAGAAAGAAACACACCATTTCGAAGGCGGATTAAGGTATTTTGCCCAATACGTAAACGTACGAACCCCAACTACCTTTTTTTCCCCAAAGTCCGCTGTCATTTCTTCGCTCTCTGAGCTGGAAATTTCGATTTAGGATTTGGCGCGAATAATACTTTCGCGAACGGCTGATTCCGTCGGCGTACGGAGGCGTACGGCAAAGTACGATACCACTTTCTTACCGGGGGTCTGAAATTTCCGCTCGATTTTCTTTTTCGCTTGTGACCGTTCTAAATTGTGATGTTCCATTTATGGCAAAGTAAAGCTCCGTATGCACCCGTATTGCGCTATTTGATAACTCCCTCGGCTAGGAAAATTATATCGCGCAATCCAAACTTAAAACTTCGTCCTCCGTTTAGCTACGTACGACCACCAACGAAAACAGGCGGCGCAAAATGGTTCGCCCTTCCATTGACTTATCTTCGTTTCGCCTCCAGATTCAACAGTGGAAAAATGACGAAGGTCTCACAGTTCAGCAAATCATCCGGCGTCTTAAGGTCGATTTTCATATCGAAGTTAGCCGTATGACGATGTATCGCAACCTCAAGGCCTGGGGCACCTCTTTGACCCAACACACACAAGACTCTGAACGACTACGTGAGCGTATGCAAGAGCTTTTCTTCCATATGGTCTTAAACGACCACTTTATGCTTCTGCAGCTACATTCTGAAGGCTTTATCATCACGAAGACTGGGCTCTCTCGGATACGGCGAGAGCTTGGCCTTTGGCGCCGCCAAACCCCTGAGATGGTCACAGAGAGACTTACCGAACTGCGCCGATTTTTTACAGATGAGGCCGAAAAGAACACAAAGCTTGAGAGCTATGGGCGCACATATCTCTACGTATATGTCCGTCAACACCAGCATGTCTTAAGCCGCCGAGCGCTATACGAATGCTTTCGTGACTTTTATCCTGGAAGTATTACAGAACGGTGGAATACGATGCGGTATCGCCGGACTGGATGGACTGCCCCAGGCCCTGACTTTATCTGGTCCCTCGATGCATATGATAAACTGAAGGCCTGGGGCTTTGAGATTTATGCTTCCATTGATGCTTACTCCCGGTTCATTACGTGGTTCTACGTGGGCATATCTTCTAGTACATCACGAAGCGTTGTTGCGCAATATCTCCACGTTCTCTCACAGCGGAAAACCATGCCAAACCTTGTTCGTTCAGATCGTGGCGGAGAGACAGTCCTGATGGCTGGAGCACATTATTACCTTTCGAAATCGCGCGTGCGCGTACGTGATGGTAATCCGCAAGATGTGCGCTTTCAGGACTGTTGGATCTATGGCAAGAGCACGCATAATGAGAAGATTGAGAGCTGGTGGCTTAGGCTAAGTAGAGGCAGGGCTAAGTTCTGGCGGGTACGTATCTGGCATTATCTCCCCGTTTAATCTGATATTAACTTGAGCTTAGGAGTACTTCTCTGAAATCACGGAACTCGGATACTTTACGAATGACTCCTTACCCGATCGTATTGCGATGCTCTATATCTTTATGCCACTTCTACGTGCGGAGTTTGCCGAGTTCGTACTTATGTGGAATTCGCATTATATTCGCAAACAGAGCAACAGGCCACATGTCGTTCCAGGGCAGCCATGGACTCTCTACTTCCAACCCGAGGCGCGGCAGGTTGAAAGTTTCGCCGAAGTCATCCCTCAAGACCGATTATCTACGCTTCAGAATATCTTCGCAAGGGACGATATTGACCTTGACGCTTACTTACCGGAGGATACGATAATAGTTTGCGAAAGAATCCTACAAGGCCAACAGGATGAACCAAACGATCCAGCGCAACGGCCAAAGCTCTCATCGTATTTATTTCTACGGCATCATCTACAGCAATATATCGCGAACAAGGAAGTACCAGCGCTGGGGCTATTAGTGACACCTACGGGTGGCCTTGACCGCGTACGGGATCATTTGGCGGCTCACGATATTGATGCTGCTTTACTTTTGGAACGTATTGAGGAGGAAGAGATTGAGGAGGAAAGCCCCCAAGTATACGACTAAATACAATAAATGCAATTTTCACTCGAACTAATCCCAATTCTTCTTCTTTCCCCTCCCAATGCGAACAGGAAGCTTCCTCTCTGGTGAAGCAACGTGGATAGCTGACTGGTCAGTATCACTCACAAAAGGATCACTCAATGCGGTGTCGTTAGTAGCCGAATCCCCGCTATCGTCAGCCTGAACCTCAACCTGATCCTCAGTCTTCACAGGGCTTGGAGCTTCCTCCTTCAACGCTATAACGGATAGCTTCGGCGCCTTTGATTCCTCCTTAATAGTCGATCCGGGCTCTGATTTAATCGTACGTGTAGTTTTGCGTTTGGCAGGGTTCGGCGGTAGTCTTTCTGACTCTAAATCGGAGGGCAGGCGATCAATCGCTCGCTTGCGACCCCGTACGGCCCGTAACGGCATTGGTGACTCGTTTTCAGGTCGAGGCCTCGCGTTGAAGAAGCAAAAGTTCAAATTGACTGTATCACGCTTTGCAGCAATTGTGATATTTGCCACACGAAAGAGATCCGCAAGCGTGGTTGTAGAATACGCAGCATCAGCGAACTCTACGGGGCCAGATGTAACCCCAACGGTTGACACGGAATGAACGACCTTCCAGTCCTTGACCGCGAATCTTGGGTCACATTGCTCAACGATGAAGTGTATCATCGAGCTATGGGATTGGAATCTTCGCCCCATAACAATTTCAATATTTCCCGTACGCTTACCAACTAGCTTTGGCACCTTATCATATACTTCGGTCTCGATACCGTCGATGATATTGTCATAATAGCCATCGCACAACCAGAACATGGCGTGCAATTCGACAACTATTGGGTCTTTATGCCCCTGTGTGCCTGCGATGCTGTTCTGACGGTTCTGTACGGCTTGAACCATGGCGTTCTGGTAGGTATCAGGCCTCGGCCGTGTTCGTTGAGAAGGAATCGTCATAGCATTGCCTCGTGAGTAGGTATTCTGTGCCGTAATATTCGTCTTAGATGAGGGTGAATCGGCTGTGAGATCGATAGAAATAGGGGTAAAGGAGGTACTAGACGAGACCGTAGGGAGTCGTTGAGCGCAATGCGGGCAATAAATGGCTCGAGGGAACTTCGTACGTATTTCCACATGACGGGTGCGATCTTGTGGACAATACTCCGTGGGAGACGATAAAGGTATATCCATTATACGAGGCAAGAGAAGGATAAGAGAGCAATTCGCTTCCCAATTGTGCCGTGCTTCAACGTACGGATTAAATACCTCAGCAACCCCTTGCTAAATTAGGGCACACAAAACGCAGCCAAATCTTACCGTACTGCAGCGTACGGACTCTAGTCCCTTTAGCAGCACTTTACTAAGTTAGGCTAAGAACATCTCCCCCCATAGAAGGGTTTTTGCCTTTACGGCAGAATGCGGGCTTAATTGTAATTAAACAGGAGGATAAAGCGACATTGGCGTTAGCCTAGTAATGGAAAGATTGAAAGTTTGGGGTTTTGGTACACTGCCCCTTATGGCCTTCCGTACTAACTGACTCTTCTCCATACTAGGCCCGCCTTCGCGCCTCCCCACTTGTTCCTCTAACCTTGGATGACCATGTCACCGAGATGCGGCGTCAACGGGCAGAACCGCAGCTGAGGGAGGTATGGAACCAGTAGACTACCTAGTGCAACCATCAAGTTAGCTTTTTCGTGACGACAGGGTTCCCCTCGAGATTTCTTGGGGTCCCCTCGGGGTAACGGCATTGATGACGGCTCAGATTCGACTTTCCAATTGTATTCTTCAAACTATATAATCCGGGGCTCCAGACTTCTTTGCGGAGTAAAACACCATCACTCTCATCTTCAATCATTAGGCACATTGAGACCTTGAATCCACCGAGTCAGTCGCGATCATGGAAAAGCCACCACCACCAACCCTCATGGAGACGGCGCCGACTCCTGCCAACAGCGAGAACCCTCCCGTGGTTGAGGTCTCATGGCTCGAATCCAAGCTCAAGCCAAAGAGCATCCATGCTCGCTATTTCTTCAGGGGAAAGCCTCTCCTTTGGATGACGTGCGCATTCGGAAGCTTGGGTGACGCCTTGTTTGGTTATGACCAGGGTAATCAATCCCTTCATCATTGCTTCCCACGGCATGCATCATTCATGCGTCTACTAACGCCCAACACAGGTATCGTCTCGGGTCTCCTAGTCAATCCCATATTCATCTCCAAGTTCTTCAGCGACTACGGTGGAGCCGACGGGACTAGCGAGGGCATCGACCCAAATATGACAGGCATCCTCGTGGCATGTCTGCAAGTCTCGGCGGCCGTCGGCTCCCTGTTGGCGGGTTCTCTCGGCGACATGATTGGCAGAAAGAGGTGCGTCCGCCTGGGTGGTTTCATCTACTTGGCGACGGCCTTTATCCAGGCGTTTGCCCCGGACTTCAAGACTTTCGTCATCGCCGCACCCTCCAGGGCGTGGGTGTAGGCTTCCTCTCCATGACCGTCCCAGTCATCCAGACCGAGATTGCCGCACCGCATCGCCGTGGGCTCATGGTTGGCGTCGAATACACGTTCCTGATTGGTGGTTATGCCCTCTCGACTTGGGTCGACCTCGGTTTCTACTACCTGATCCCCAAGAGCGAGTCCTGGCAAGGACCCTATTTCATCCAGATGGGTCTAGCCTTTATCCTTGTTGCCATGTCCTTCTTCCTCCCGGAGACGCCACGCTGGCTTGCCCGCAACGGCTTCGCCAACGAGTGTCTGCAGACGGTTGCCGACCTGCACACCCCTGACGGCAATACCCAAGCAGACCATGTCCAACAGGTCATGCTGGAGATTAACGAGGCTGTTCGTTACGAGGCCGCCCTCGGTCAGTCGACATGGCGGGAGATGTTCACGCGTTACCGCAAGCGCACAATAATTGGCATGACTGCACAAATGTTTGCCCAACTCAACGGAATCAACGTCATTTCCTTTTATCTGCCCACGACGCTCGCCAAGGCGGGTCTCAGTGTTGAGAAGTCCCTTCTTTACACGGCTGCCAACTCAATCCCATACGTCTCCGCTACGATTCTCACCTGGTGGCTGGCCGACAAATGGGGACGACGTCCACTCTTGATCCTTGGTGGTACGTTTACGATTGCTGCTTCCGAGGCTTGGACAAAACAGTGACTTGGCTCTGAGGGACTGGACTGACAAAAAATCACTAGGCATCCTCATGGCCATAGCCCTGTGCATCGTCTGCGCATTCACCGAAGCCAACATTTCGAACGCCAATGTGCGCGCCCATGGCATCTACGCTTTCGTAGTTATCTACAACGCCATCTATGGCTTCACATGGGGACCAATTCCCTGGCTGCTCCCCGCCGAGGTCTTTCCTCTGCGTGCCCGAAGCAAGGGCATGGCACTGGCGACTTGCTCAAACTGGCTTTTCAATTTTGCAATCGGCATGTCGGCCCCGGACGCGTTCAATGGCATTGGTGGCTACTACTATGTCATCATTGCTGGTTTCTGTCTGATTTCAGTTGCTTTGGCCAAATTCTACTACGTCGAGACTGCAAACCATACGCTTGAGGAGATTGCGCTGGCGTTTGGGGATAAAGCCTTCGCTGCAAATGACGAGGACATTCTAGATGCTGCACCGTTGGGACGCGATGAAGCTCCGAAAAAGCCGTCAATGGCTTAAGACAGCCACGATTAACTTTTATGTTAACAATGGTTCTCGAATTCATGTTTCTGGGAGCTAGCTGCCATGAGAGTCACAGTGGTTCCCGAGGGATTTATATACAATTGCGATTAACAAAATCTGGCTGTCGGTGAGATGTAGAAAGTGTTGCTTGCAGTTCTCCATGCTCGACAATCAGTCGCCCCTGTATGCGCATTCATTCCTGTTGAGCCTTCAACAGTGATGAGGCGCAGCGTGCGACATAGAGCAGCGAAATGAACGAGAATCTTCCAGCATATGTTCAACCATCATCATCCGCTCTCACAAACCGATCTAACTAAGGGAGCACCTGCTACCTCTCAATCTCCACAGCAGGAAGTTTTATTCTCGACATGTCATGTTCCAAAAGAAAAGGAACGTTCGCGTACGTAACAAGATACTTTTAGAACGATAGACGCATTCACTTTGTTTGTTTGTTTGTTTTACTATCGTCATAAAGGCTCAGAAGTCCTGCCCATCCCAACTAGGGGCAGAATTACGCGCTCGGCTAAGAAGGTAGGTATCTAGGTCTAAAATAAGGTATATGACATACCGGAATGCACCCCGAAGGATACGCTTGCCGCATCTATGCCTCCAAATCTGCTTCTATCCAATCCTATTTCTCATCTCGCAATTCACAGTCGCAAGGCCACATTCTTCAAGCAAGGTGCCCGTCAGCGGGATTCCTCGCGCAGCCGTATTAGGCTGAGGCGCTCACACAGCCTTTGAAAGGGAACTGCGAAAAATCCAAGTCGGGCTCTTAGAAAGAGCGTATTTAGAGTCGTACGGTAAGAAGACTGATCCTGGCTACTGAGATCAGATGCACCGAAGCATTCTTCAAACCTAGCTCTCGAGAAAGGACGGGGTTCATCAGGGCCCGAGGGTGTTGATGAGGCCGGCTAGGCAGGGAGCCCGAAGGTCGGCTAGGCCCATCAGGGCGCCGATGAGGTCGGAAGGGCAAGGAGCCCAAGGGGGTTCAAGCAGCCAGAAGCTGCAGTCGTCAAAGCTCTGGGGCGCTGATGAGGTCGTGGGCAAAGATCCCGGTCGGCTAGGCAAGGAGTGTTGAAACAATAAGGGTTACCCATGCAGTACCCACCAACGGTACATCTCGCCGATGAAGAGATTGGCGCTGACCCACGGCAAGAACGGAATCGGGCGGATGGAGACAATTGAAGCCTATGCAGCACCGCCGTTGCACCCCCACGTGTCGCTGGTGTGTGAGGTAGATCGGAAGGTGGCGATAGCGGCAGCCAACAGTGTCGAAGACATTACTATCACGACCAGCGCTTCCGACAGAGGAGGAATGGCGGGCATGGGAGGCATCATCAGCCACAAAGCAGCAGGGCAAGAGAATAGGGTCGTGGCCAGGTACTCGGTCACTCTCGGCTCGCGAGACGACCAGAACCCCTACACAGCCGAGCTGGGGGCGATAGCGATGGCATTGCGATGCATGCCTGACGGATTACGGGACCGAAGGCTTACCATACTGTCAAGCGGCCAGTCAGCACTGAAGGCGATCGCGCGACCACGACAACAATCGGGACAGTGCGTCATCCGAGAAAATCTACAACCACATCCGACGGCTAAGAAAAGGCAACAACAGGGTCAAGATGATTTGGGTACCCTCTCGGGATGATGCGTTCCCCTTGGGGCCCAAGGCGAAGAGACAGGCCCAGAGAGCAACTGAATCGGGGCGCACGCCAGAGACACAGCCGTACCAAGCTCGATCGACGCGGATAAGACTGGCGAGAAAGCAGCTACAACAGCACCAGACACTACCGGACAGAGTGGGCGGCTTCTCCAAGAGGGTTGACAAAGCGCTACCAGGCAAACACACAAAGGTGCTATACGACGGACTGAAGAGGCGCGAAGCAGACACGCTTTCACAGCTACGCACGGGAATGGCGAGGATCAACAGCTACCTGTCGAGGATCGGCGCGGTGGAATCAGAGTTGTGCGACTGTGGACGGGCAGTCGAGACAATGGAACATTTTCTCTTTCGATGCACCAAGTGGGATGCACAACGCGAAGGCATAAGACAAATCGGGCAAAGCGAGATGGGAAACCTGTCGTTCTATTTGGGAGGAAAGTCGGCATTGGACGGACCGAAGTGGTCACCTAACCTACAGGAGATGCGAGCAACGATCAAATTTGCGATGAAGACGGGAAGACTGGGAGTGAAGTAGGAGAATGGGACATACCGTAACAACTCAGTAAATTCGGGCACATAGCGTGCCCCATAAAAGCACAGATGGCCAATTATATTAGGAGATTGTGACGTTTTTGCGGTTAATAGTGGAAATGTGCGCTTAAAATGGAGACGCTAAGTGCCCGAATTTACCAAGTAGATACGGTACTAACAACCGGAACTAGGAAACATTGACACAATACTAACACAATGCAGCCTCATTTTGACAGACCATGCTTCAGCTGCTGAGGATAGGATGCTGAACACTTGGAGAAATTGGCCTTCAAGCAGGCCTGTCAGAGAGAGTCAAGCGAGGCCAAAAGAAAGCGATTCAGGGAGAGAAAGTGGGGCTTTACTTTGTGGTCAGGATTGAAGTGGCAGAAATGTAAATAGCATAGCGTATTCCATGGCCCTATGAGATCCGTTCTCCCGGGCGTAATAAATCTACTACTACTATCATACGCGTCTACGCGTCTACGCGCCTGCCCGCTTTCTCTCTTTCCTCTCCATCGTAGTATTCTTGCAATACAGTGGCATTACCTCTTGAGTTGATCCCATCTGGCCCGTGATATAGCATGACGCGGTGCATCAAGGCTTCTAGTTCAGCTTGCAGTGCCCGCATTAATAGCCTGGATGACTGTAACCCATTCCCGGTTTCCAGGCTGGATTGATTTCGGGTTTCCATGTCTTTCTGCGCCTGTGACAACCATTCCGCTTGCAATCAGGCCCATCATAAAGCCAGTCTCGTCAAAGTTATAGATATCAGCAAGGGTAATATCATATTTCGCGATTGTGTTCGCCACGAGGGTAAACCAATCGCGAATAATAGTTGGCTCTTCGCATTTAGCCCTCTGATAGTCGTATTTGCGAGAAAAAAACACGTCTTTAGCTCTGGGTGTCGCTTGACAAAGTTGGAAGCCCAGTGCTTGCCGACGGGTGACGTGTTGCGATCAGCGAGCGGTCGGTTGGCCATTTCTTCTACACTACGAATTCGCGGGGGAAATCCTCGCGAATCTAGGTCGAGAATGAACTGAATAATAATCTGTTCCTCTAAATCAGATAGTTTGCGTGATTTAGGGATAAAATCGCCTCGAGAATGAATGCCATTCTGTCGGCGACGTAGGGCATAGTAATCAACGTCATAGATCCTTGCGGCTCGTCGAAGACTTAATGATGGGTTATTTTGAAGGGCAAGAAGGGCAAGAAGGATATTTGCCTCTTTATTTGACTGTGACATGTTTTGTGGTTGAGAAACAATTGATCAGATGGGAGAGGAGAGATTGAGGGATTTTTGGTGCACATGCTTATCATGTACGTTATATATAAGTCTAAATAAAAGGTATCCCAAGGTAATAATCAACAGGAGAAGAATAATACGCTAATGCAAGGTTATATGCTATTGAAACCAGCGCCCCCGGAAGCCACAAAGCCTATCCGTGATCAGAGAAGCTTCTGTTGCCAAGCGCACCTCACATGGCCATTTTACAGGTTTCGCTTGAAGAAGCGGGTAAGTCTGTCAAAGGGAATGAGCTCCACACGGTCGTAGAGATCGACGTGGCCAGCACCAGGGACCCAGATCAGCTCCTTGGGCTCAGCAGCACGCCTGTAGGCATCCTGGCTGAACTCGCGCGAGTGAGCCTGGTCACCGGAGATGAAGAGCAGGGGACGGGGCGAGATGGTGTCGATGTCGTTGAAGGGGTAGAAGTTGAGGAACTTGACTTGGCTCGAGCGCGTCGGGTGAGTCGTGGTGTTAGGCAGAGCACCGGGGGGTGTAACCTCACCGCGGGTAGTGCGGTAAAAGTCGTAGAACTCTTGCTGAATAGCATCCGTAGCGTCCTCGCGCCTGTCCACGGTGCCGCCGATCAACTCAGGCTCTGCGCCCTCGGACTCGTTCCAGCGCTGGGCGACGGCGGCGTCGATGAGCTCCTTGCGCTGGGCCAGGGTCTGCGACCTTCGGAGGCCGTTGCGGGTGACGGCGCCCATGTCGTACATGCTAGCAGTGGCAATGGCCTTGAGACGGGGGTCGATCTTTGCGGCGCTGATGATGAAAGAGCCGCTGCCGCAGATACCAACACCACCGATGCGCTCGCGGTCGACAAAGTCCTGGAGGCCGAGGTAGTCGACGGCGGCGCTGAATGCCTCTGCGTAGTATTCGGCCGAAACGGCGTTGCGAGGCTCGCCGTCGCTGCCGCCCCAGTGGGGGAGGTCGATGGAGACGGTGACGAAGCCCTGCTCGGCGAGCTTGGTGGCGTAAAGGTTGGCGCTCTGCTCCTTGACGGCGCCCATGGGGTGGCCGACGACGATGGCGGGGATCTCGACGCTGCGGCTCAGGTTGCGCGGGTAGAAGAGGTTGCCCGTGACCTTGGTGCGGTACTGGGTCGGGAACGTGATGGGCTGGATCTGGACGCTCTCGCTACGGTAGAAGTTGTCGGCTCCGAACGACAGATTCTGGGCCGTGGTGGCCATGGCGTTCACGAGCGTCATGACGCCGAGGGCGACAGTGCGGCCTCCAAACATCTTGATGGTGCTGTGCTGTTGGTGTTGGTATTGGCTGAACACACAGAGGTGATTGACTTGTAAGAGCTGATGTCGTGAACCTGGCGAAATGTCGCTGTACCGGGCGGCATGTCGGCAATCTTATAGTTACTGCGATTCTCTTTGTCTACGTCATGGTTACCATGCAAAATAGAGGACATGCTCTGTAGGACCGAGGCCGCGCGTCGATCAATACCCTCAGGCGTGAAGTCGTCGTCATGCCAAGATGTGTGATTATTGACGGTTGAATCGAAGTTAGGTCGTTCCATTGTCAAGGTCAAGGGATGAATGGCAAAATACAGCAAGGGCTCCGGACATACCGGCGTTAGACTAAGGTTAATTGTACCTGATCGAATCATGAATCCCTGGCGATTGGCTCAAATAGAGCCGAAATACATAACTCCACCACGCGTGGCAGTGTCATGCAAGCTGCTGACAGCTAATCATTTTAACTCATGACTAGCTGGCCTTGGCAGAGTGGATGAGACATTGGCGTATATTATTGGTTTATGCGCATTTACAGCTGCACACAAACTTATAGGGTCAAAGTGCAAGTGCTTTAAGTGTCTTCCAGCTTAGTTGCCCGACGATTGAGAGGGGATATCGGATCTCCTCGTCAGCATAGAAGTGCTTAACAGTCTTCAACACTCAGTCTGAAACAAGGTGGTGGCGCCTCCATCAATGGCAATCTCGACTTGGACTAGTAATGACGCAAGTGACTGGCACCGACTGGCTCTCGCTCCGACAGTTCGACGTGGGCGTTGTAGAATTATTCGAGAAGTCGTATCTCGGGAGCTGGAGCACCAATGCCGGATCAGGGTTGTCGGATGAGATCCACCGGTTTGCAGCAACACAACCCCTCCGCTTCTCACACAAGGCCGAGAGGATGGTCTGGGGCGGGGGATTGAACCCTCAATACTCAGATGCTTAGCTATGACGTGGCCACCGCCCAATATTGCACTCGTGCAGCTACATTATACCGGGTGTGGAGGGTTCTAATTGTGAAGGGTTCTAATAGTGTAAACTACAGCTATAGGAAAGAAGAAGGAAAGAAAGAGAAAAGGACAGAAATCCTTCACCAAAATAGACTAAGTCGTTACCAGAGCAACAGTGCTCAGACCGACAAGGCACTTCCTTGTCCAGCAGGGCCTAGCCCGTTACACCGGGAGCCATCCGGCCAAGAAACGTCCGGTAGCGTAATTTAACTAGAAACTTCTGAAGGCGCAGTCACAAAGCAACTGGATGGTGATGGCTTGAGGGCAACCATCTCGAAGCCAAACGGGCCGTATATTGTCATAGATTACGCTGCCTATTGCTGTCGCTCTCATCTACAGACCTATTGCCACCGAGATATTCATGCAGCAGCCCTTGAATGCCGGGCCCCAGTGTGAACGGCCTCTAGTAACTGTATTCCAGCTATCTAGTCCAGGATGCTCTTTACATCAAAGATGAAGAAGAAAGAAAGAAGTTCCCAAATGCCCCTGAGCTGTGGAACGATTTCTCATCCCTGGCGCGCACGAGCCGTCTTGCGGCACAGCCGCAAGGATATGGGCCCTGGCCCGTGACAATCATGGGCATCTGCCACGGGGTTTTTTTCCAATTGGCTCTGTGTGATACGTCTCTGAATGAAATGGCTCTCGGATGTACGTAAGGAGCGTTCAGATATAGCTGAAATTGTTGTAGAATTGTTGTAGGAAGCCAAGGGGTTCCGAGCCGAGGATCTGTAGGTCGCTAGGAGGCTCGATGAGCGGGATATACTGTTGGGCACCCATTTTCTCCCACTTAGGACATGATGGAAAGGGTAAAAGACCATGTGAATTTGGTATAATAGACTTTCGGTGCCGCTGCTTCCAAATCCCAAGTCAGTTTGTTGGTAGGTTGCTTGATTGCTGAGAAATCGCGGAGTGTCAGTTGGCCAGGTGTTCCCGGCCACCTCCTTTTCTCATGACCCATACTTGCGTGGCCAACAGTGAATTATGGGTTGGAGAGGCCCAGCGCGTTGCGAAACACGATAAAACGGTCTTTTGGAAGGGCTTTCGTAAGTCCATCTGCAATCTGTTGTTCGGTTGGGATATATTGGAGCTCAACGTCTCCATCCGAGATTCGTTCTCGAACGTAATGCTATTGAATGTCAATGTGCTTAGTTCTGGCATGGAACTGTGGATTTTTGGCTATTGCAATTGCCCCTTGATTGTCCTTATAGAGGATAGTTGTCTGAAGGTCCCTATGTTTGTATTGGGCCAGAAGTTTGCGTAGCAACCCTTGTAGCCAGATTGCTTCTTTGGTGTATTGTGTTTGTCCTATGTACTCTGCTTTGCAAGATGACAGTGCGACTGTTGGTTGTCGTTTGGAGTTCCAACTGATGGCGCCTGTGCCGATGTTGAAGATATAGCCAGCCGTTGATCGTCTGGTGTCGTGATCGCCAGCCCAGTCTGAGTCGGTGTACCCAATTAACGGTTTAAGTGGTCTGCTGAAGGTGAGTTCCAAGTTAATTGTTCCTTGTAAGTACCTTATGACGCGCTTGACGGCTTGGGTGTGTTCGTTGGTTGGATTTCCTAGATATCGGCTGCAGAGAGAGACGGCAAATGCGATGTCTGGGCGAGTGCCAAGTATGGCGTATATAAGTGAGCCAATTGTCTTTGCGTACTATAGTTTCGTCGTTTCAGGCGCTTTGTATTCGTCTGGGATAGGTTGGAATTTTGATGTGCTCAGGGGGGTTGTGACTGGCTTGCTCTTCCTTATGTCAAATTTCTGTAGGACCTTCTTGATATATGCTCGTTGGGAGAGGAAGATGGCCTTGTTGCGTCTGTCTCTCCGGACGGATATTCCCAGATAGTACTGATATGGACTAAGGCCGGTTATTTTGAATTTCTTGCTTAAGGCGGCTTTGATTTGGCGATTTCTTCCTTATCGGGACTAGCGATTAGGAGATTATCTACGTAGACGGCGATGTAGGTTGTGCTACGGATGAAGACGCTAACATCGGCGTTGAGTGGTTTGAACCTGAGGGTTTCCAGAAAATCAGATAATGTCTGGTATTAGATTCGGGGAGATTGTTTAAGACTGTAGAGAGCTTTCTGCAGTTGGAAGATTCTGTCTGACTTGTCGTTGAAACCCTGTGGCTGAGTGATGTAGATTTCTTCTTTGACACTACCGTAAAGGAAGGCAGTTTTGATATCTATTTATTCTATTTCAAGGTCCAGGGCTGCAGCAATAGCAAAGATTATTTTATAGCTTATTGGCTTGACTACAGAGGCAAATGTCTTGTAGTAGTCGATTTCCTCTTCTTGTTTGAAGCCTCTGACAACGAAGCGAGCTTTGAATCTGGTAATCTCACTATCCTTTCCTCGCTTGAGCTTATACACCTATTTGCCTTGGAGAGTATGTTTCCCTGGAGGTAGGTTCACTGGTATGAAGGTGTCGTTTCTCGTTAAGGAGTCGATTTCGTTAATTATGGCTTGCATCTATTGTTCGCCATGAGGCGAGTTTATTGCTTCGGCAAAGGTTTTGGGTTCTGTCGGTTTAAGGTTGTTGGCGATTATTGCCAGATGGATGGCAATTATGGCGAAATGCTATTGGTTATGTTGAGCTTCTGGGTCTTGTTGAGCTAGGACTGTGTATCTTGATGGCATTTGTCCTTGAGTTTCCCGTACTGGAAAGCGAAGTTCGGGATGACGGTTGGTTGATTCTATTGGGACTTGGTGTTTATCGACTATACCGTCGGGGCTTTGTGTTCTTTCTGGAGTCCCCAGTTCCACATGGAAGCTCGGCTCGTCTTGATTCGGTAGATAGGATTGGTTGGGGGCTGCCTGTATCTCTTCATCTGTTCTGATGTTTTCGGTTAGGGGTATAGTTGGAAGAAATGGGTATAGTTGGAAGAAATAGTGTGAGATCCATCCGTTTTGCGTTGGGTTCATCAATTGGTTGCTCGGATGCAATTCGTTTTCTCAGCAGGGATTTCTCATCGAACACAACGTTATTCGCAAAGAATATTCTTCCATCATCATCGACTAAGGTGTAGTTTGTGCTCCCTTGATAGCCGAGGAGTCTGCAGGGGATTGTCTTATCGTCCATCTTCTTCCGTTTGGTTGAAGGCATTTTTGCAAAGCCTCAGCTGCCGATAACTCAGAGATAGAAGAGATCCGGCACTTCCTTGTGCCATGCTTCATAAGGTGTGATTTGAGGTGGCCACCCCCGGGGCCAGCCAGGGTGGACCTCGTCATATCTATCATAAGACGATCTCCACCGATTTCTCAGAATGAGATTACATGGACAGATCTTGGCACTCCAACCAGACGCCAGGCGAGCAGGAGTCGACCTCGAGACTGCGACAGCTTCAATCCAGTGAGCACAGGACGGAGTATCCGTATGTCGGCTTGAATTCGGGCGTACCTAGATTTACGCTACCCCGGCGCTAATGCAAGTTGCTGACAGGTGGGGCCATTGAAGTTAAAATCCAGCGAGCGACAGTTGCTCAGTGACAGTTACTCGGTGACAGTTTGCCGCTGCGCAATCAATTTCTACCGGCACTCGCTAGTGGCAGTCGTGCAGTCTGAAACAATCTACTTGCCGGGCCTTGGGTTTGGGGATTGAATGAATGAATGAATTTATTCCGCCCGGGAGGATACGCTTCATTCAGCCCGAAGGGCGTTCTACTCAGTCAAAAAGAAGACCATAAAACCTCTTCTGATTGGCCAATTAGCCTGGCCTGTGCTCAACTCATGCACGAATTGGTCGGCCACCAAAATGAAGGCCCACAAACCCCTGAGCGTTGACTAGGTAACTAGCTTGGCAAGCTCTCCAAGAGCTTTCAGGTTCTTCTTTTCTTCAATGCAATCAACATGTTGGGTTTCTAAGCGCGATTCTGACTGAATAAGCCCCGTGCCCCTTGCTCCTTACACTAACCTACATGGTGGCTGCTTCCCTTTCCGTCGAATCTATTAAATCAAACCCATCAGGTTGCTAACGGTATCTAGGTTCATATATTACCTCCACAGCTGGCCTACCTCTTAAGATTCCTTAGTTACTCTGCCTTCGGGAAGTAGTACAGTTTCCTCCCTAATCATTCAGACCTGATCTAACTACCTCAAAGACAACCTCTCTATCGAGATCTATCATGGTATTGGACGTAAGCCGTCGCAAAGCCTCCCTGCCCAACTCATATCTAGCAGTCTAGATAGGTATAAGGTGGATATATATACAGAGTCGTGCTATTCATATAACCCCTTATTGCCAGTTGAATAACTTTTCGCACGTGCGGCATCACATGATCAGGAAAATCCTTCCGCAGCCCGATTTCCTCCCCCTTTACATCATACTGTCTATCGCGATCATAACACTCCTCTACAACGCCACCAATACCCCGATTTCAATCGTTTTTTCATGATGGATCGTGAAAATGAGTCTCTCTTTATTGATGATCCCAATTTTATGACGATTGACGAATTTTCCAACGCATCACAGAGCGAGATCGACCCCTTCACAGACGAGGAGCCTTCGCCCCTAAGCACAGCAGAAAATCCCTCAACACAAATCCCTCCGCCGCCCGAATCGCCGACTTTTGATACATTCGATGACCTCTTTGCCTTCCTTCAAGACTTCTATCTCAACAAGGGCGCTGCCCTCATCAAGACGGCTGCCACGAAGAAGCCAGATGCCACCGGAACCCCACAACTACGATATGTCTCCCTTGGCTGCGATCGCGGCCCGGCTTCGCGAGGGCCTCGGTCTACAGGGCTTCGACAGCCGAAGAAGAGGAAAATCGACTGCCCGTTCAAGATCACAGCGAAATCTAGCTCGGCCACGAACAATCTTTGGGTCTATCAACCCAAGGGCTGTCATAACCACCCTGCCTCTTATGACCCCTCTGTTCACCTCGTCCATCGAAGAAGGACTCAAGCACAGCGCGCCCTCGCGCAGTCACTCGTTCAGATAAATTCTCTTCCTGCCCGGGAAATGGGTGAAATCCTTCGCCTTTCAACACCAACACCAAGCTATTTTACGCAAAAAGACATCTACAATGACCGTCAACGCCTCCGGCAACAGGCTCTCGGTGGCCTGACCGCAACCCAGTCCTGGATCTCTATCCTACGGTCACATGGTCTGCGGCATTTCATCAAATATGAAGATGACGATGAGAACCGCGTTCAGGCAGTCCTTTGGACTTATCCCTGGTGTGAGACTCAATGGAAGCGTTTCCCTGAGGTTCTTGGTCTTGATAATACATACAAGACCAACCGCTTCAAGATGCCCTTCTTCCAGGTGACCGGGATGTCAGACCAGCGGTCTGTAGTTAACTTCGCATTTGGCCTTATCAACAATGAGAAGGAAGAGGCCTATCTTTGGCTCTGTCAGCAGCTCGATACATGCCGGCGAGAGCTTCATCTTCCGACCCCTTCTGTGGTCATCACAGATAAAGAAAAGGCTCTCAAGAACGCCCTCAATCAGGTTTTCCCAGCTGCACAGCAGCAACTATGCGTCTGGCATATTAATGCTAATGTGAAGGCAAAGATTAGATCACGGTGGAATTCCGATGACCTCGATGACCTCGAAGACCTTGAAGCCGACAGCTCTGAAGCCGACGATGCCTTAGAGACCGCGAATACGATCATATCATCCCTCAATGCCCCACGAGAATACGAACCTGACCTCGAACGCCTAGCATCACAGCCCTCGTTGCCCCTCGATGATACACATAGCCGCGAAGGGATGTTTGAGGCATGGAAACGTGTCATCTATGCCCCTGTGGAAGCCGAATTTGAAGCTCAATGGAAGAGGCTTAATGACACATATCCTCTTCAACACCGTATCCTTAGTTACATCTCTAAGGAATACATGGCCTGGCGGCTTCAATGGGCGAAGTGTTATATTGATAACTATCGCAATTTTGGCCAGAGGGTTAACAGCCCTACAGAGACTGCACATAAAGATGTGAAGTCATTCCTAGTGACCGGCACAGGCGATCTTCTTGCCCTTCATCAATCCCTCGAACAGATGCTTGAAAAGAAGAAGCGAGACTATATTCAACGGGCTGCGGATATGAATATGCGTATCCGGACTAAATTCCTCCATCGCGAATGGCTTCGTGATATCAATACCCAGGTTTCTTATGTTGCTGTTGACCTAATGGCTCACCAAGCCCGTCTTGCGATAGCGGCACATCACACTGAAAAGAACCCACGCCCGAAGCCTCTGTCTGTGTGTACGGGCAAGTTCACGCAGCAATTTGCCCTTCCATGTGCTCATCAGATCCTAGGGCGGCTCGAGGCTGATGAGAGCATCCAAAAGCAGGATATTCATCCGCGCTGGTGGCTTGAGAAGCATCTAGTGAGAAACCTGCTTCTTTGTATGTGAATTTCGCTAATTTCCACCCCCTAGGACTTCGAACAGCCACTCCTTCGAATCCGAGACCCCTATGTTGCTCAAAGCCTCCGCGGCCGACCCCGTGCTACGATGAATAAGAAGACTACAGTTCCTTCGAATCTACGGTCTCTGTATGGCGATGACAACACCACAACCGCATCATCAGCATCATCACAATCACCGACTCCATCATCATCAGCTTCGAGGATAATGGGTAGGGTTGACAGCCCTAATAACGTACGGCGGATGACTGCAAGCATCCGCCGGGACCGCACACAAGCCGAGATTGAGTTAGAATCATCACCATCACGAGCCTCAACACCATCACAGACACAGGCCTCAACGCGACCTTCAACGCGGTCCTCGACTCGATCACAAGCTAGTACAAGACCACGCATGAAGAAAACAGGAAGCAGACAAGGAAGGAGAACGCAGGCTAGCTCGAGGCCCTCGGCAACACCAACGCCGTCTGGCAATAGCTTCATTCCAGCTACTCAGTCGTCCCTACGAGATGAGATTGTGGTCAGGCTGTGAGGGATTTTCCTATGATTCCAGGGCGCCTCTTGCTGTCATAGTAATTTTGATGTGGAAAGGAGAAGGTAAGGAAATCTAAGCGAAATAGCGAATTCTCACGTGATAGTTATTCAACTGGCAATAAGGGGTTATATGAATAGCACGACTCTATATACAGTCAGATGGAGGATGATATACACCAGGCGGTCCGGAACTACCGTACCTACAAGAAAGACCTGCCTGAAGTCGAATTTCGAAGCATCAAGGACCCTGCGAAGCTTACAGGAGAGTGTGCTAGCTGCAGGGCACGCCGAAGGGAACGGGAAGCCGGATCCCGAGCCGCCGTTGCCGCCATGCGGAATATCGCCTTGAGGCTATCGCCACGCCGAGCCACGAAAAGGACCGATTCTCTAGCTAACCTGACGCCTCCAAGGCGGGCTGCGCCAACGCCTGCATCTATGCACAGCTTACAACGTCCTGCCACACCTGCCTTATTCTGTGGCCTGGCGCCCGCACTCTAGGGACTGCCTAGACCTCTGCTGGGGCCATCGACCCTAAGTGCAGTAGAGGGACCTTCCCCTGTCCCTCCTACCCTTAGCCTGCCAACAGTAATTCTGAGCACGCCGATTCCTCAAACGCCAATTCCTCAAGGCACTCTTCCAACAGCTCCTATTATACTAGGCACGCCTATACCATAGGAATCGTTCCCTACCACTCCTTCATCACTGCCACAGAATTATTATTGCGGCCGCTATATATATTAAGGTGCACATACTCAAGAGCGACAGTTTAATCAGATTGTTGATCTACCTTTTACAGGGGACCTTAACTTGCCTGCCCTTAGTGAGGAGGATTAGGCTCTTATGCGGGAGTTCTATACTGCTCTGAATAATAATAAGATATATAGTTGTATTTGCTGCTGGAAGTATTGTAACGGTCTCAAGGTAGTGTATTGCAACTAGCCAGGCCACTCTACAGAGTATACCAAACTTAAGGAAAGAAGAAGAAGAGAAAGAGAGTAGAGGAGGTCCATCCATAAATATACTCGTCATGGTGGCTTAAAGGTAAAAGTGGGCCACGAAAGGCCGAGGGTTCCCGAGGCCACCTACGGGCACAGCCCGTTACAGCCCCGGGCCTATAAGTGGGGCCCTGAGATTACTGCCTTTCCTGACCGGCCGAGGGCTCGGCGAGCCCCCGCCGACTCGGGCCCGAAGGCCTCCCGATTCCACACGTAACACCATGGAGCCCTGATATTCCATGCCTCCAATTCAACATTAACGACCCAGCAGTATAGATAGAGGCAAAAAATTAGAGTAATAGTATAGAGCAGGCACTAAGTAATAATACTGGCAACCTATCTAATAGATTCCCTATTACTAAAGGCGCTAGGGTGATACTTACAACTAATCTATAGCAGCTAGCTGGCCTAGTTAACAGTGCCTAGGGTACTATATATAATATCACCTGGAATAAAGGCACTAATTTATAGGAAGAACCCCTAGCAGTTATTATAGTAGATTTTAATAGCTATAATAGGCTGTTATACCTAATAATAAATAAGAATAGGAAAATCATATCTATCCTTCCAGTTACACATGATTTTCTAGTAGGCAATAAGATCTGTACTTATATGCAGTTTCTCTTAATTATAGTATTTACTATTATTATTTATAAATACCAGAGCCTAACGAAGGATCAGATAGTTACTGACCTTACTATATGCAACTTCCAGGCCGGTATTAGTTATGTTGCCGTCTCACGAGTTACCTTACTGCAAGGCCTACTCCTTAAGGCGCCTTTCAACTGCCAGAGCCTCTATAACCACACGCCCACAGAAGGTTTATACGCCTGCGTTTCCTACGTACTGCGTTTGTGGCTAACTATAGGGCAGGGATGAAGATGCGCCTTGCTGACCAATAACGCCGTCAGGCTCAACAGCTGACCGATCCGCCGTATCCACCACGCTACATTGACTAAATGACGTTTTCCTATAAGCTACAGGGAAAGGGGAAATTCAGTATACGGTATATAGTTGATTGGGCCTGTCAGGAAGTGGTAAAGGGAACCCTATATCTATCAGTCAACTCCCTGACTACAGGTTTGAAGTGGTTTAACAGCTGGTTATCGCCGCAGTTGAAAGGGGGGTTCTAGGGGGTTCCCCCAGGAGAATTTAATAGCAGGTATACGGTATTTACCCTTCGGGCTGGATATTCAGCCGTTAAGTCCCTTGCTTTGGCAACTTAATGGGTGTTCGAAGTATTTTACATGCTGTAATGCTGGTTCAGACCTCGCAGCAAGTATAGCTATTGCAGCCAACAGCAATCACGACACCAGCTTCAATCTAGGTGGGCGTCGACCTTTGCCCTGATCTCTACGACTCGGCACTTAGGTATATAAGGCCACCACGTCTTAGTACCTGCTTAGGCCTCCGGGCCTGAGCTGCCTTGGCCTCCGGGCCTCGGCACCTAGGTGTGCAAGGCCACCGCGTCTTAGCATCTGCTTAGACCTCCGGGTCTAAGCTGCCCTGACCTCTGCGTCTCGGCACTTAGGTGCATAAGGCCACCGCGTCTTAGCACCTGCCTCGGCCTCCGGGCCTAGGCTACTATGACCTCTGGGTCTTAGATGCCTGGATCTACGGATCTTGGCTGTTAATCCAGGTCTACAAGAAGTCACAGAATCGGGCTACTTGTAGGCATCAGGGTTCTGGCTTGATGGCCCTGATCAATGGATGCTAGCTGCAGTGGTTTTTCCCTCTTAGCTCCCGCGAGGTTTTCCCATCTGCAGTTTTTCCTATTATACGGATCTCGATTTCTGGAGGTTTTGAATGCCGGCAGGCAGGAATAGGAATACTGGAGAATTTCAAGCTGGTTAATAAATATGGGTATGCTGACACCCGCCCTGACAATCCGCTGACGGATACTGGGCTCGAAATAATAAGTCAAATAGGGCTGCTTAATTGCTAGATGGAAGAGGAAGAAGGATTGCAATCTCAGCTCGTATGTGGATTATACGGGATGCGGAATGCAGGTCCGAGCTATGGGCCTGCTTGGCCTATAGCTCCGGCCTCGGGTTACTGTACTTAGGTTTCTTCAGCTGTTGACACCAGCCTAGCACGTCATCTTGCCCCCTTGGGGATTCTGTAGATATCTCAAGTAGATGTCTTCATGACGGTAATTAATCAACAACAACAACAACAGCCCAGTAGAAACAAGTTGCACTCCCGGGAGGTGGTGCGTGTCAGCAGTGTGCATTAGCGTCGATAAGCTCAGCGGTGTGCATTAGCGTAGCGGTGTGCATTAGCGTCTTTAAGCACCTGATCGCCCTATCCACCCACTGCAGATCGCCGGAGGCCAGGCTCGCTGAGACAGTGGAACTACCTGGGGAAGCATATCACCGCCAGCGAGAACACAACGTTCAAACAACGGCCATTGGGGTCCGAGTACGTTCTGAAGGCCTGATTGAATATTTACATAGTAGCCATCTGGGTGCCGCTATCAGCGCTAAGCGAACAATATCCATGACCCACGGTTTTCCTCGCTCGAGCCTCACCCGCCTAATTCCAGATGGCTTAACGTTAATCCAGCTCGCGCACAACGGCCGGGGAGCGTCCTAGATTAAGCTCCGTCCCGGCGCCGCGGGGATATAGCTAATAATAGAATCGCCTAGAGAGCGCATAGATATGTAGGCCAAGAAATAGAGGCCACATAGTTTCTTCTTCCGAGGTGAGGGGTAAGTGTCGTATATGTCCGGTAGCGTCGTCGATGGCTCGGTGTGAGAGATTCCTGACTAGGAATATGCGGGTACTTCGGCCGGATAATCGCTGGCAAGGTAGAGCCCGAGTTCAAGAGGAGACCCAAATCTCTAGGATGTAACAGGACCAGAAACCTCTTCGTCGTTGGTCACATCTCCGGGCGTGTAAGAGTGGAGCAGCAGGGACTTGGCTGCCACAGCGTTCATGTACTCCCACGCCTGGAGGGGGCGTCGCAAGAACGCGAAACACATTCTGTCAGTAATCGTCAGCTAAAAATGATCAATACTCTCTGTACACTACGACCGCACGTATGCGATAATATGAAACCTGGCTCCTGAACAATAGTCTTTAGTTGAGGGCTTCATTCGAGACCCTGACCTACATCATGGCACCACAGACCGAATGGTTGAACTTGACACCATCAAGTTGGCGGGCACAACAGCCTTGGTCACCAGAGACTCGCGATGGCCCTGGTGCTGGTGGGACAGGTGACTGTCGGACTGACTAACCCAACTGTCAATACTGTGTGCGACGAAGAGGGGCAGCGGCGGGCTGCGAGGAAAGCCATGGCTGACATGTACCTTGACGGGGCCCTGAAGAGTTTGCAGTAGTACATACCCACTTTTAGGGTACGGCAGCGCACTATCTACTTTTCATAAGTGTTATGTCGTCTAAGCGGCCTGCCCTCGAACACTGTCGAAATAATACCTCGGTTGCAGGTGCTAAGTAGAACAGACTAAAGGAGACACTACCTTACCTCGATGCGGGGCGTCAGCAGCGTGCATTAGTGCCGTCACTGCCACGTAGTCGCCCACTTCGGAGGCAGTGCCAATCCGCCGAGGAAAAACATCATCACCAGCGGGAACGAATTTTTTTTAAACAACGGCATAAGCGCCCGGATTCGGTCTGAAGCATCGATCAATGTCTATGACGCATGATTTTCTCAGCTCCTCGGGGCATCGACCGCCTATTTCTGGACGTATTACTATTCTGGCTAACGTCAGCCATATACATTCTACGAGTAAGACTTTCGCGATGGAAATCCACGTGCTCTCATGTATATTCACACTGTGTATCAAGATGTGTGGCGAACAAAGGCATCACTGTCGTCCACGACTTTCACCAGTGCAGCAGGCAGTTTTTGCAGGAGTATAGAACACCATGGACATTGAGCAGTGCCCTCTGAGAATGAAATTATACTCAAGTGCTAACAACAGCTTACACTTGCTCTTCCCACATGGCTTTCCCGAGTGCCCTCATTTCGATGATTTCAGATCATACCACTTGACTGTGGATTTATTAGCCACTCGTCATTAGCGAAAAACCGCGCGAGAGAATGACTTACACTTCTTCAATTTGGTCGGAGTACACTTTAGGAGGTCGTCCTTGCTCTTGTCGATTGTGTCTATCGATTTAAACGATTGATAAGTAGAAGCTTTTTGTAGGCCTTGCGAGACCAGAGAACTCCGAGGTAGCATTGTCGGCACCGCGTACCCAAATCCCGACATGCAGGCTGCCCCAATAGGAATGCTGGAGCAGAAAAACTGCTGGACAGGCTGCTGCTGGTTTGGGGGAGGGTGGCGGGAGCCCATGGCGTACAATTTTTTGGAGATTGTAAAGTACTCTAGGGGGAAAGAAGGTAAGTTGAATAAGAACACAGACCGATGTGAGGCGAAGACCCAAAGGCCAGGAGTTCAATGATTTTATACCTGCATTGGCCTCCGAAATGAGGTAGTGGCAATGCAAGGTTGCCAAGCTCGCACTATGAAGTGATTGGCTTCTCATGCGGGCATCACCTAGGGGTGGGCGTCTTTTGGGTTGCCATGTTGCTCCGAGAATTTACCAAGCCTCTCGCGTGTCGCCTACTGTGGAAGCCCCGAGGGACTAGTAGTTATCACTCCGAGTATGTGTTCAGTAGATGCCTAGTCGAGTCAGGGGGTATCAATCGTTGTATCAATCGTTGTATCATGTTGCCAATCAGGCAGGGTAAGTCCTGTTACCCAGGGGTACTTTTATGTGGCTGGATCCCGATATGGAGTCTTCACTTGGTACATGTCTCTTGTTTTCAACTGCCCTGATAAGATGCCAAATCGTTGTATTAGTGTGGGAATTCTGGCCAATTGTCATCGATGGGAGGATTCCAGGAAGTCTCCTTTTGTACCTTAACAACAATCAATCCACTTTGTTCAATTCCGTGATGACACCTGTTTCCGCCCGGATCTCAAAGTTTGATTTTGCAGTAGTGCAGATAACATTGGAGGAAGAGCTAGGGCCACCTCCGCAGAGCGTGGCTCAGAACGGTAGGTGAACAAGGAAAGTTGAAAGGTGTCCACACCCCCCGGTCATAACGGGAGTCCAAACCCGACTAAGTCCGGTGTTTCTCCCGTTCCCTGCTGATAAATCAGCATATTCTTGATGGGAATTGATATACGGGCATGACTCTTACACGGGCATGACTTTTATGACATTTGATTCGCTAGATTTCCGTCGACCCATAGGTACATCCTCGCAAAGGCGGTAAAGCTAGCTCTCTTAACAGGCTCTTATTTCCAGCACCACTAACCAGGTCAATCCAGCCCTCTAGAATAGGTCTGTGCAGGACATCCATGAGGCCGTGGAAGCTTGTAAACATCTGTGGATAGGATGCGAAGAGATTTCCGAGCGCATCTTCGTCGCCGATACCGTAGTACTGGCCGATACTCGCGGTGCTACGAGCTGACTGTGGTCTCTCCGTACGTAGCGGTGGGTTGAACCAGGCTTGTCGGCTCTGTCGCTGTCGTTTTCAAGGACGTGATTGATCGCTTGGGTTAGGCCTTCGGGTTCGGCGTCTTGAATTGCTTCTAAGCTAGGAGGAGACTCGGATTGGAACATAATGAAGGTTTTTATCGTCAAGGTGGATCGCGTCGCGTTAGCCACTAAGGGATCATTATGGACAGCTAAACTCTGGGTACAAATTAGAGCTGTCGGCAGAACCAGATGTACTAACAAAAGAGGGTCCTATCCAATCAGATGTCGTAAAAGTCATGCCCGTGTAAGAGTCATGCCCGTGTATCAAAAATGTCATGCCCGTATATCAATTCCCATAAATTTAAGAGAAAATGAAGGGGCATTCTATTGCTGCAAACTAGCGGAGTTTTCTCTCTACTAGCATTTTGTATTAGGGATCGTATTCTCTAGAGCTCAGTTCTAACTAAGTTTACAACTACTGAGATATTATAAAATTAAAGTTTTAGAATTAAAAAGGATTCTAAATAGAAAGAAGGATAGGAAGGTTTTAAATAAATTTAGTCTTGCTCTTTCTTAACTAGTACTGATTGTCTAGAGAATCTCCAGTAGTATTGGCTGTCAAGCGTCACGACATATGGTTGCAAGCCCAGTTAGTCCTGCTCCTAGCTAGGCCGGGATGGGCGGCGAATGCGACCAAGGTAATTAGTTGTATCAGCCCTCCTAGCTACGGCCCTTGTCACTCTCAGTATCTCCGTACTTAATGCCTTGTTGCGACATTCCCAGATGACAACATCACTTTAGTTTGACTGTCAAGCTGCACCTGTCCCCTAAAAGTCAAGGTCTTCGTCATTCTCAAAGAAGTGGTATTAATTAATAACGCGCGCTTGTGAATATGCCCATCACAATCCTCAGTAAGTCTTTTCCATTATATTTCCTGCGCGACTAAAGTTATCATAACAGATACGTGTGTGTATCTGCCCTTGTTTATGTTGTTTTGGGCTAGAAACCAGCATCTAATGCTTCTTGATGTCCACCAAAGCTCCCCATATTAAGACCGGACTTGCTTTCTCACCTTTGCTACTGGAGGTTAAGTCTCTTTTTGGTTAGGCTTGGCCTACACAGAGGTCTTCTCCTACCCCGAAACTAACTGTCGTTTTTATATATTGAGGCATCCGCTCGTTTCAGTATTTCTATCAGAGCATTCTAATTTCACTACGTACTGAATTAGTGAATATTTGTTATGAAACAGGTAAGTGAAGCTGTCAGTCTTGTGTCTCGTGTGATACCGAGCTCATGACATGTGTGTTGATGGTATAATAAGAACTCCCACCCGCGATAACAAGAAAACTGCAAGATATACAGGAAACGTAAGCTGTGTATCTATATTTACCCCTGCTGCATTTCTCCATCTTGAACCATGATAACTGAGGCTTGAACAGCCCCCGCTACTTCGTTTTTGGGATACAAGGGTCCTTCTTTGAAGCAAATAGCCACTTCCGACAGCTTCATGGTCAAAATAGGTATGCTCAGTTGCATCGTGAAGAAAGCTGGCAAAGCTGGCTCTATCTGGTACACCGGGAAGAGATCGACAAATGACGTTGAATTATTTAGAAATTGAAAACCATTTGCAAGGTTATTAGTTTCATTAGAATGAAGTTGTACGGGCGGTGTCGTTCCTGGGATTGTAATTTCCATGGTTGCGAGATCAATTATTCTCGCCCCAAGCCGTTCAAGTTGTTTCTGCACACCGAAAACGGAGAGAAAATCCAAAGTGTCGATGTCGTGATGCTTATTGCTGGACTGATGAGTTGCTCGATGACTAGTTTCTGTACGCTTAGAAGATGTACAGGTAACATCAACACCAGGGAGCCCTAGAAACATTCCCGCTGCACTGGTCATGTAGGTCTTGCAAGACGTACTAAGCATGTACCGTGTATTGTCAAGAAGTTGCTCCCGGCTTTGGGTACGCAAACACTGTCCAAAAATACGATAGAACTGTATTTCAGGCACTTGGACGGCGCCATGAAGGACAAGGTATGCTTCGTTCAAGGTTGTTTGGATGAGTCGGTAGGGAAACGAACCAGCCGGCGCGAGAGCTTGCGGGGTTTTGAGGATACGGGTGTCTTCCACACGAGGAAAGACTCCAGGTGTTGAATTACTTGCCGTGACCAAAATATGAGTAGAGGTTTCCGAAAGGGTAGCAGACGCTGATGTGAGTGTCGGATGGGTTGGCGGTAAAATTGAGCTCGGCGTTACTTGCAAAGTGACACGCCGCTGAGAACTATCAAGAAATCATCAACTCCAGGTCGCTTAGGTAAGATAGTTGCAGTAATTACCTGACTCTGGTGGTGTCGGATTTGGGAGATTCAGACAATGCAGCCGAGGCAGGAGACTTATCGGCGAGGATGTGATGCCTGGCCAAGCCTGAGTCCTTTGGAGGCGACTTCCCTTCGGCAGTGTGGATTTCGTTCGTTAAAGCCACAAAGCGTGCTGCTGATTTCTGGACGTTGCTCACCAGGGCCGGGTGATACTTTGCTACGGATTCGGTCTGGAGTATTTCATCCATCAGATCCACAAAGATATAGCTTAGTTCCTCAATCGTATCCTCCAGCTGCCGTAATCGGGTATCTCTCGCCGTTGCAGCTGCTTGACGGCGCAATCGAAACTTGTGTTGGGCCACGCGGTTCCGCTCACGCTGGACCTAGCGGGATGTAAATCATTTGATGATATGCGGGGCTGAAGGTGGGCTAGGTGATGGAACAGGCGACGTACGTTTCTTGCTTCGTCATCTCCTGATGCAGCTGGTGCTTGTGACATGCTCGCCAGCGGGGTTGAGACCTCAGTCACTAGGGGAGTGTAGATGGACGCAGGCGGATACAGAGCGGATCTGGGATATCTTCTGAACGATTGTCAATGGGTTTTGAGATATTTACGGTTGAGAAAAGCCTCGACTGGCTCGTGGGCTCGGCGCCTTTTTTCTAGATTTGAGCCTCTCGGATCGCGTTTTTGTCCATGATCACTAATCATGGTCGGCGGATCTTGACGTTTGACATAAGAAAGCCGACCAGGGGCCGTCGAACTACCTCAACAAGTCATCAACGGCAAAGAAATTGAAAGCCATAGGTCTAGAGAGATGACTCTATGAAGCCGGATTTTGTAATTTTGCGCCTGGGAGGTTGGACGCATTCCCACAATCTCAGTCTGACGCTACCATGTGTTTTGAAGCCTGTACGAAAACGATTGAGGGGAAAGGCCGATCAGGCGTCGGTCAATGCAACATAAATTTGAACAAAATTGTACCACTCCTATTAAACATCAAATGCCCTCTGTTCTGAGTGTTTACATGAGCTGATAGATATGATACTCCTCCCTCTCTCGTTCCCGACTTTGAACAAACCATTAACTGAGCGAACATAGTTGGCTCCAGAGCGTGGGACTCAAACAAGAGATGGCTCAGCAGGCGACAGATCCTTGAGCCACGACCAGATTTCTCGGTTAATTGTCTCTGGCTTGTCTCTGAATGACCAGTGCCCCGCACCTGGCACCAGCACAACACGAGTGCTCGCAGTGAAGTGGTCTGTGAGACCATCCAGCATCTTCATTGAGAAGTACTCCTCCTCTAGCCCCCACAGGATGAGGGTCGGGATCTGATACTTCATGGGAGGCAATTTGCTTTCCTGCCCATAAGGTGGTGCTGGGTAGTTCATCTTGTAATAGTTGAACATGCCATGCATGGGAGAGGAAGCAAGATATTCCTGGACCGATTCCCGGTGTGTGTCGTCCCGAATAAGCCGGGTGACGAACTTCTCATTCTTGTGGTCGCCGGGCTGGTATTGAATATATTTGATTGTATATTCAGACAACTTTTGCTGCTCTTCATCGAAATTGACCAGACCGTCGAATCGAGGCACAATTGGTGCATTGATTATGATCAATCCGGCAACACGATTTGGATGCATGAGCGCCACAAGTTGAATGGCGCCGCCACCAAAGTCATGGCCGCCGACAATGGCCTTCTCGACCTTGAAGTGGTCGAGGATTGCAATGAAATCAGCGGCAACAACGGGTAAGGGATATGCATCCAGATCCTCGGGAACGTCGCTTGGAGGATAGCCTCGCAGGGTCGGGCACACGACAGTATAACTCTTCGAAAATTCTTCCATCTGTTGTTTCCAAGTCGCCGCATTATCGGGGAAGCCATGGACAAGTACCATCAGTGGGCCCTGACCCAAAGCGAGGAAGTGAGTTTTGACATTGCCGTTTGTGACGAAGCCCTCATAGGGCTGGGACAATGTATTGGAGTTGGCCATTTTCGTTTTCTCGTGAGTAAATGGGAAGAGTAAGTAGGCGGTCGGAACAATGTTTTTTTGAAAGGGTGGCTTGCGAGTATTTGTCTTATTTTCGTTTCAGTCAACTGCCCCATCAACTATTAAGTATGCATCCGCTAATGCGCGACGACATGTGACGCATGTTATTCGGGGTTTGAGACTCACTGGGCCAGTTAATCTTGTCGTGGCGCTTCCCACGAGTTCTCCAAGCCTATCTTGGCTAGGTGTTAGTTGTTTCTCGGCACTCATCACGTAAGGGTGGGCCCATCTAAACATTATTAATGAGCAACCCGGTGTTGATTGGGGCCGGGAATCAATATTAGAACAATCAATAACAAGGCATGAGAAAAAGATATCATTGTCGGCCGCTTTGTCAGGGCCTCGTCTCAAACTCAGATCTGTCCTTCTACGTTTCCTAGCCTTCCTCTCAACTCAGCGCACGGTACATCTAACCAAATTTATAATCTCTGGACCCGTCTTTCCAGCTAAAGCTGTTCCGGTGTCATCTTGATCATCAATATTGCCCAAGTGAAGCCCAGAATCTGAGCGTACGTAAATAGAACATTCTGGTCCAACGAGGGCGACACGGTGCCTCTCTCCACCGTGCATTTATGCCATCACCCATTGAACGACCTCAATGCATATCCAGTCGGTGTGACAAGAACACGCACAGAGCTTTAGTGATAATCATTGACCCCGTTCTCTCCGTTAGCGGTGGGTTCATGAGGCCGCATTACGTAAAACTGGCGTGACAGAAAATTAGTGACTAATCTGCATTGTGTAAATCGGATCAGTTTTACCAATTTCATCCGTAAGTTACGTAACATCCACTAGCACGAGCGGGTGCATGCATTCTCGGAATGCTTTGTCATTTTGTACAACGGATCTTCATAATATTGGTTAAGAATGCTGCGAGATAATTATTTATCTTTGAAACAGGCATCTCGTTCTAGTAATAAATCATCATACCGAAGCACAACAGAGGATTCTCAAGACGGCAATCAAATTCAAACACCCGACCTTCTACAGCAATGGCTTTCCTCACCTCCAACGGTACCCTTCCGCCAATCTATGCGACAACATCGCATGAAATTACTGCGGATGAACGAAGCTCCGCAATCGATTTTGTCAACCGGTTGAATCATCTCTTCGAAGAGTTCGACAAAGACAAGATGAAGTCTGGGTTCCTCCCAGAATGCAAGCTGCGCCATGCTTACGGCACATTCAACGGAAGAGCGGAGATGGATGCGTTCATTGAGAGGGACTACCCCCCTCTTGTCCCAGGTATCAGTCGACACGCGACTAACCACACGGTGGATCGTGACGACGAGACTGGTGGCGTAGTTGTTCGCTACCACAACATGTTGGTGCGCTACGCGTGGCCGAGTCAGGCACACAAAGTTACACCAAATGGCGTTATCAAGGCTGAGGACGGTTTGCCCGGGATGTGGTATTGGGCTCCTATGGTTGATCGACTCAAGATGACCGAGGAAGGATGGAAGGTTTATGAGAGATTTATTGGAGGGTCAGTGGTCAATTCGAAGTTTGACCCGGACGCTGAGCCGAAGACCCAGGCTTGAGCAGTCAAGTTGGGTTAATTACGATACTGCTAGGGTCTCAATGTTAGTAAGAGTTCGAGTACGCCTTGTATTTTCACAGTTCGTTCTTTGGGATCATGCTACACTAATGCAAACCCGTTTTAAAGACCACAACCGATTTTATCACCATTGCGTTATATAGCTCTTACAATAGTGAAGTTGACTTGGCTCCGTTCAACTTCGATATAGATTATAAGTGTGAGCACTATGTTCCGTTATCATCCCTTCCCTTATCCACCTCCAGTCAATACTGTCACGTTTAGGCTAGTATTTATTAGGAGGTTATCATCGGAGCCGCCCCGACTGTCTGCAGACCCAGCTTTTTGCGGGACCGATCAGGCAGCCTACGACAGCCTCTAAGCCCTATAGCCTCTAGGGCCTCGGGCAGCCCCTAGCTATTGTCATCTATATATACCTTGTCCAACTGTATGTATCTGCTCCGGAGAAAAATATGGTCTTCCCTGTTCCGGCCAGTCTCCCATAATCTCATGCTGCTCGCCTTTTGGTCGTTATTGCTGTAGCTCAGATGCAGTCGGCTGTGGCAGCTGCAGAGCTGTCGGTCATTCCTTACAGCGCTGACTGTTGCAGTGACCCTGGTGTTGCTGAGTTGTGGGTTGAGATGGTTTCTGAAAGAACAATGCTCTTCCCCGTAGTTCGGCAGCCTCAAGATGGATTCGAGATGCCGTAGTCAATGATTAACGGATCGATATCCATACAAGCTCCCGAGGGAGTCGTCGCGTTCCTTCCAGATGCAGACAACCATGCAAATATTTGTAGACACCTCGTCATCTTAACGTATCGAGAAATCAATCAGTCACAGAACACTATGTTGTCGGAGGATGACTCCAATTCTGGGCCAAGTAAAGTAATTACCAAAGCATATTAGCACAAGTACCTGAAGACAAGGGAATGTAGAACTGCGACAAGCAGTCCGGAGAGTGCTGAGCCCACAAGTTTTGGATTCTGTTGACCGTTAAGCGTCACATAACGGGGTTGCAAGCCCGGGCGGGAAGCGAATGTGATCGGTGTAATTAGCTTTATCGGCCCTCCTAGCTATGATTCTCATCCATCTCAGTGTCTTGGTACCCAATGCTTTGTTGCGACCTTCACGAGTGACAACATATTCATGTACCTACCCTGGAGAGAAACGACGCTACTTAATTAGTCCAACATGTCTCCTACTTTTTCAGATGCCGGAATGACTCCGCTTCTGCAAAATATAGAAATTGCAAATCAAATTAATAGACCCAAAGTGTCATCTGATTGAGAACTCAGATTACTACTGAGGCTAATCTTGTTCTACAACGACAATTTGTCGAGACTGAGCTTAGTAGAAAAATTGCCCAGAAGACCACCGCTATCTCTTGCTAGAAGTGGGCCAGAGTCGGCCTTGTTATGTCACATCTCCGCTTGCAATTAGTCAACATAATACCACTTCAGTACTTCCCAAGATGGATAAAATTGCCAAGGCATTGGGTCATTCTTGAGGCGCGTCAATCAATTCCTCCACGCGGTGTAGTAGCTAAAGCCATTAAATCCTCATTAAACCATAATATCATCATCCGTCCCTCCATCAGTTTCTTACACTCAGCTGCTTTTCATTCCTCATGCCATGTTCCTATTACTCGGATATAAGCCCTCACAACGCACCATTATTGAATCAACCGTGTCCGATAATGCGAAAGTGATAAACTAGTGCTAAAAATTGAATTCGTTCCTTTTCGTTTACCATCACTTAATCCAGGCGGTGTAAGCTTGTAAAGCTGCGTACATTGCTGATGAAACGAGACACCCTTCCCAACATCTCCTTCAGCAAATTTCCTATCATAAACAATCCATTTCTGACTTTGAGGTAGCGCAGTGCGCAAGTCGCACAAGCTCGGCTACAAACTCATTCACCATGTTGATGTGGCTAAGTTCATGAGATGTTAATTTGCAAACTGGCATGTATTTGACGAGATCCGTTGCGGAGCTGAGGAGATTGAGATCAAATTTGGCTTGTGGGTCTCGAGGATTCCTAAGAATATTGAGGAATATTGTTATAATGGCTGCTGTAGGGTAAAAAATAAGAATCCTTTTTGTGTTGGTAAGTTGCTTCAAACCGTTCGGCGGCAAATGCCATCAAATTATAAAGGAATTACTCACCAAAATGCTTCTCCACTCAGCCCACTGACAGCAGTTCTCAAAAAGGTGACTGTCGATCGGCTTGCTTCTAAAGATAAAGCAATACTTGATTGAATGCCAGGGTTCTGATTGCTATCATCTGAACCAATCTCAGTTGGCAAGATAGAATACCTCTCGCCCGCTCCATGAATTGTTGACATAAGGTGGTAATATTCCAAATGGAGAATGACATAACGGATGCTCCAGTGAAGCTTCATGTCTTGTAGCAATATTTGAGTCCCGTCAGGTATTGAAAGCGCAGGTCGAAAGTTGGGTGGTACAGATAGTCGCCAGTTCTCAAGGTCGTCATCTAACTCGCGGATGTTGCGAAGAATTTCGGCATCTGTCTTCCGCTGCGCCTGAACGGAATAGAGTAGTCGAGAGGTTCTTTCCTTCAGGCGACTTAGGCCGAGGTCTCCTGGAAGGCATAGAGCAGGCTCTTCGCAGTGGTTGAACTCAAGACTAACGCCTTCCGCGAGCGCTGGTTGGGAAGAATAGTGGTCCTTGTACTCGTATGGAAAAGTCAGATCACAGAAATCATCGGATATTAATGGCGGTTGACCACTGCGAAGGGCGATGTCCTTGTCGAAGATGTAACACAGCCAAAATATCATCCGAAGCTGACGAGCTTTTCAGTCCTCGCGTGTAGCCGACGAGCCAAAGGCGCGTATAGGGTCACGCAAATGACCACCAAGACTAAATACAATACGGCAAGCAATAGCATGTAGTGCAGCCGCAGATTGTAGTTGACCAGAAAACGCCTGATGCATATACTGAACGGACGTTAGAAATGAGTTGTGGGGTAACAGCAATTCGAGTTGGCAAGTAGACCTACTAGCATAAAAACAGTTTGGAGAGTTTCAATGCTACTATGTTCAAAGACATCTGACAGCAGATGGTTTGCCTTTGCTGCGCATTTATCGCTCTCCACGTTAGGGAGGTTCTCCGTTCGCCCCTTGAAAAGGTACGAGATGGATAAAAATGAAAGAACGCATGCCTTAGCACTGGTATGTGCAAGACAAGACGGGTTATGACATGGTTCATACGCCAAGATGACAGTTTCTTCGAAGAGGAGACGATCAAGCACCGGGAACATGAGAATGAATCCTGATTTGAATAGTATATGTGAAAGCTGTTGAGTGATGCTCTGTTCAGGAAGTTCGTATAGCTCATCTGAGGAATAAAAGTTCTTGGCGGATAATGGTGGAGGCAGAGTTCGCGGAACTGTCAACTGGAAGCGAGAGAATGAGACATATTCGCCAGTCCTCTTGGAGATCCACTGCTGACCATGGTCGGAAAGGGCTAGCATCCCATTATGGGAGCTGATATGTCCAAAGTGGCATCCGCTATAGTGAACCAGGCCAGACCAGGCGGTGTTGTTGAACGGGCTGTTACGGATTGGTATCGACTTGTGGATCGAGTCTGTTTCTTCCGGAATGGCAAAGTTTGAACTCTGCTCTCTCTCCTCTACCTCAGGAATTGGGACTGGGAGTGGAGGGGTATCAACAGGCGTAGGAGAGCAAGTTGTGACCTCGGTATTGGTTTTCTGGTAAGCAAGAGTCCGGGCTAGAGTGTCCTCAATTTTCTGCAATCGCCTGGAGAAGCTCTCCTTGGTGATTGACTTCGCGCTGGAAAAGGAGTCCCGGAAGGGGCACGCAGTTAGATAGGACTCATCTAATGTGATGGTTGGGGCATGGGAGAGAACAGGGTAAACTAACAGGGAAGTCTTCTTCGTCTTCTGATATTTCGACACTCTGGTGAGTGTACAAGAGACACCGCGATGGTCACACCAGGAACAAGGTACAGCTGGGTCCGGTCGGAGACATTGGATCTGTTTGCCGATTAAGGTAAGTGAGACGTTGCTCTGAGCAGAAACGGAAGGTGATGGGCATATTGACGTCAACGGATGAAACACACCGCAGACGAGAGGGAGGTGTAGGAGCTGGAGGATGTGGAGTTGTGGGGGTTGATTGACCTTTCTCTTGAAGCAGGAATCGCAAGCTCGCTTCCTGCCCGTGGCGGAGATGCCTTCAGTCCGTTCGGACTCCGTAGACCCGGATTGAATCATTCGGAATATCCAGGGCCCACGGATGCCGAGGAGGTTAGTGGAGACGGCGAAGAGCTCTGCAGCTGGCCGTCCGTAAAAAGCAAGACGGGATGGTAACCAACAGTGGCGGGTCCGGCTTCGGATGCATACAGGTGAGGGGGGGTTGTTGATATGCATGTCGGTTTTGAACTCGAGAGGGTGCTGGCTTGGCTGTTTTGGGTCAAAACGACCAGGATGGACTGAAGCCACGGCCGAATCTTGAGGCCACCGTGGTAATAAAGATAATGGCTGTGGTGGTCTTACGTGTCCATTAAGGCATGATATCGGCGTCTCGGAGCAGTGAGCAGTTATTGATTCGTCATTTTTTCCATAGCGGGCGGCGGAATGAGTTTTGCTCTCAACATCTCCGCTGAGTCAATGTATGGGGACCCTTTGTCAAAGCACACAACGCTGCCATCTGGTTGGCGCCGGCAATCTGAAGATAGCGGCACGTTTAGACTTCTCCGAGTTCGCCGATCCCCGCCGATGGTATCAAAACGAATCCGAGGCCGAAGCGCTAGGACGGGTGTGGCGTTTGAGAGGGCCCGCACGGAGAAGTTGACGTAAACCAGGCCGCTTCCTCTCCGAGACAAGGCATTTGGATTACCACGCATGACACAAGTTGGAATTTGAGAGCTGTGCCGAGTTCTTCACGCCCATCGTATCCTAATGGTGGAAATGAGTAATCGAAGCCCCTTCCCTTCAACCGGTCCAGTGAACAGGGATTGGAATACGTGCGAGTCCGAGCAACAAGCAAGACTCCCTGCATCACGGCAGAGTCGCCGTGTTGGCTCCACATCATTCAAATTCGATGACAAACCCGTAAGCGCATGCTTCTTAAATATGGCGCTCAAATGCTCTTTCAATTCGACCTCATTGGCATCGACATTCATTCATTCATTCAATTCTATCCCTCTTGAGTCTTCAACTCATCCACCAATCCGTCTTTCCAGCCAGCTTCCTCCATCATCAACTATGGAGTCCGACGGCGATGGGTCCCAGACCGCTTACGCCCGCTCCGTTGTCCATGAGCCGCCAAATGACGACACCGAATGGTCCCTGAAACCAAAGGTCGCCGCACTCAAGGAACGAGACCAGGCCTCTGGGTTTCCTGACCGTGAGCTAGGCGTTACATGGCAGAACCTAACAGTTGAAGCTATTAGCGCCGACGCCGCTATCCACGAGAATGTCCTGTCCCAATTCAACATCTTAAAGATGATGCAGGAATCTCGACACAAGCCTCCACTAAAGACGATTCTCGAAAATAGCCATGGATGTGTCAAGCCGGGAGAGATGCTCCTTGTCCTTGGCCGGCCAGGTTCCGGATGTACGACACTGTTGAATCTCATCGCGAACAGGCGCAAGGGGTATGCCAATATTTCCGGCGACGTTCACTATGGGTCTATGACCCCCGATGAAGCGAAGAACTATCGAGGGCAAATCGTCATGAATACGGAAGACGAGTTATTCTTCCCAACACTCACTGTTGGAGAAACAATGGATTTTGCTACACGTCTCAAGACTTCATTCAAGCTGCCGCAAGGCGTCACATCGAAGGAAGAGGTGCGTGTCGAAACGCGGAACTTCCTGCTTCAATCGATGGGCATCGAACATACCAGTGACACTAAGGTCGGCAATGCTTTTGTGCGGGGTGTATCTGGCGGCGAACGAAAGAGAGTCTCTATTATCGAGGCTTTGGCGAGTCGCAGCTCCGTCTTCTGCTGGGACAATTCTACTCGAGGCTTGGACGCCAGCAGGTAAGAGCGAATCATTACTACAAGCATGTGGAAATACTAACAGCCCCTAGTGCTCTTGAATGGGCCAAGGCTATCCGAGCCTTCACGGATGTACTCGGACTCGCCTCAATTGTCACATTATACCAGGCCGGAAATGGTATTTATGATCTCTTCGACAAAGTCCTGGTTCTGGACCAAGGCAAACAGGTTTACTATGGGCCTATGAACGATGCTAGGCCCTTCATGGAAGATCAAGGGTTTACTTGCCACTCCGGAGTCAACATCGCCGACTATTTGACCGGCGTCACTGTTCCCACTGAAAGATCCATTCGGTCAGGCTATGAAACCACATTTCCTCGAACTGCCAAAGTACTCCGGGAGAGATATGAGGAGACGCCAGTCCATCAGCGTATGATTACGGAATACGATTATCCGACTACAGACCTGGCCAAGGAGCGGACCAAGAAGTTTCAGGAGGCTGTTCTGATGGAGAAGGCTAAGATCCTTCCACCCACAAGTCCCCATACTGTGAGTTTCCCTGACCAAGTGAAAGCTTGTGTTCAGCGGCAGTATCAAATCATTTGGGGCGACAAGGCAACCTTCTTCATCAAACAAATCTCAACAATCATCCAAGCTCTGCTGGCTGGATCACTGTTCTACAATGCTCCTGAGCATACTGGTGGCTTGTTTTCTAAATCGGGCGCCTGCTTTTTCGCAGTTCTCTTTAACTCATTAATGTCGATGTCTGAGGTTACCGATTCATTCACTGGTCGCCCTGTGCTTCTGAAGCACAGATCATTTGCGTTTTTCCACCCAGCGGCCTTTTGTTTTGCTCAGATCATGGCAGACATTCCAGTCATCCTGTTCCAGGTTACAACATTCTCTCTCATCTTGTATTTCATGGTTGGCTTAGCCCAGTCAGCGGAAGCATTTTTCACCTTTTGGATTGTCCTGATTTCCATCACAATGGTAAGCCGTCTCATCATCCAATTTCAAATTTATTCACCAATATTAATACCCCTTTAGTGTATGACTGCTCTATTCCGATCTGTGGGCGCAATCTTCAGCACCTTTGATGGAGCATCTAAGGTCTCGGGTCTCGTCCTTTCTGCCACTGTCATCTACTCCGGTTACATGATTCGAAAGCCTCAAATGCACCCTTGGTTCGTCTGGATATATTGGATCAACCCTCTATCATATGCGTTTGACTCTCTCTTGTCCAATGAGTTCCATGGCAAAATCATCCCCTGCGTTGCCGGTAATTTGGTTCCCAATGGGCCCGGATACATGAACACGACAAGTCAGGCCTGCGCTGGTGTTGGGGGCGCTCATCCCGGCCAGTCATATGTTACCGGTGAAGACTATCTTGAATCTCTGTCCTACGGCCACTCGCATGTATGGAGGAACTTCGGAATCATTTGGGCATGGTGGGCTCTTTTCGTCTTTGTCACCGTGATCGCCACAGTGAGGTGGCGTTCCTCCTCTGAGAACGGCCCAAGTCTCCTAATTCCACGAGAGAACGCTCATGTCACCAACCTCATTGGCCAGGCTGATGAAGAGGGACGAAACTCGGAAAAGGAGAACATCAGTGGCGCCGATGGAGTTATCGTCGACGCCAATTCCAATGGCAACCTCGCCCGCAACACTTCTGTTTTCACCTGGAAAGACCTATCTTATACTGTCAAGACTCCTTCAGGTGACCGAACGCTTCTGGATAGTGTCCAAGGGTGGGTTAAGCCTGGTATGCTAGGTGCCTTGATGGGTGCTTCTGGCGCTGGAAAGACGACTCTCCTTGATGTCCTGGCGCAACGCAAGACCGATGGAACAATTCGTGGTTCGATCATGGTAGACGGTCGTCCCTTACCCATTTCATTTCAGAGATCTGCCGGCTATTGTGAACAACTTGATGTCCATGAGCCATATTCAACTGTCCGCGAAGCTTTGGAGTTCTCTGCTCTGCTACGTCAAAATCGAGACGTATCGCGACAAGAGAAGCTCAAATACGTGGATAGGATTATCGAACTTCTTGAGCTTCATGATCTAGCTGATACTCTGATCGGCGAGGTCGGTGCCGGCCTAAGTGTTGAACAACGCAAACGGGTTACAATTGGCGTTGAACTAGTTTCTAAGCCTAGTATCCTAATCTTTTTGGACGAACCGACTTCTGGACTCGATGGCCAGTCAGCCTACAATACAGTGCGCTTTCTTCGCAAGCTGGCTGATATCGGTCAGGCTGTTCTTGTTACCATTCACCAGCCCTCTACACAACTGTTTTCTCAATTCGATACGCTTCTCCTACTTGCAAAAGGCGGCAAAACTGTGTATTTTGGCGACATTGGCGAACAAGCCAGAACGGTCAAGGATTATTTCGGTCGTTATGGTGCTCCGTGCCCTCAGAATGCCAACCCTGCCGAGCATATGATTGATGTTGTCTCCGGTCACCTCTCGCAGGGGAAAAACTGGAATGAAATCTGGCTTGAATCTCCTGAACATAAAGCTGTTACCAAGGAGCTGGACAACATTATCTCGGAAGCAGAATCTAAGCCTCCTGGAACGCTTGACGATGGCCACGAGTTCGCTACCTCGATGTGGGAGCAGGTCAAGCTTGTTACACAACGAATGAATACTGCTCTATACCGCAATACCGATTACGTCAATAATAAGTTCGCTCTGCATATCAATACGGCCTTATTCAATGGTTTTACGTTTTGGATGATTGATGATTCAGTTAGTGATCTTCAATTGAAGTTATTCACGATCTTCAACTTCATATTTGTTGCACCTGGAGTCTGGGCTCAACTTCAACCCCTCTTCATTCATCGACGCGATATCTTTGAGACCCGCGAAAAGAAATCAAAGATGTATTCCTGGGCAGCCTTTGTAACTGGTCTTATCATCTCAGAAATCCCTTACCTCTGTATTTGCGCAGTCTTATATTTTATCTGCTGGTATTATACTGTGGGATTTCCTTCGGCATCCTCTCGCGCAGGGGCAACATTCTTCGTTATGTTGACCTACGAATTCGTCTACACTGGGATCGGCCAATTCATTGCTGCCTATGCGCCGAATGAGGTCTTTGCGGCGCTGGTTAACCCCCTTGTCATTGGCACACTTGTTTCTTTCTGTGGTGTCTTGGTACCTTATTCACAAATTCAGGCCTTTTGGCGCCATTGGATGTATTGGATGAACCCATTCAATTATCTGATGGGCAGTATGCTTGTTTTTGATGTCTGGGGCACTGATGTCAACTGTTCGGATGATGAATTTGCGAACTTCGATCCCCCAAATGGCACAACTTGCGGCCAATATCTGTCTGACTATATGGCACAAGGAGTCGGTACGGTCAGCAACCTGATTAACCCTGACGCTACCTCAGAATGCATGGTGTGTTCATACACTAAAGGCGAGGACTATTTACGCACTCTCAATCTCAAGGAATACTATTATGGTTGGAGAGATGCTGCTATTGTTGTCATTTTTGCATTTAGCTCATATGCCTTGGTCTATGTCTTGATGAAATTCCGAACAAAGACTTCAAAGAAGGCAGAGTGAGTTGGGAAGAGACGGTTAGGAAGGTTGGAAAGAAAGTTTGGTGTAAGGAGATGGCTGGAGCCAGACATCCCAGTAATGAATATATATCCATTCTTAAGAGCATATTCATTCTTAAGCTTATGCATAAGTGTCAAATATTAGGGTGAAAAAATTGTGTATTGTATCCCCTGCCCCCATGTCTTGAGGTTTCAGGGCAAGCTTTATATACCCTTTCTCTTCTGTATAGAATCAGCTAGAAGCTGATTGCTAAGCCTCGTGGCAATAGGTGGCAATAGGTGGCAACTTTCGCCTCTGACGTATCTGACAATTATTCACAGCTACAGTAGCCCCAGTTGTGGACTATGCCTCCAACGTGTGGATGCATCGGGTCAAAGACAGACTCAAAGGACCGATCAACAGGGTTCAGAAGGCGGGAGCACAGGCAATCGTTGGGACGTTTAGTACCGTGGCGACAAGCGTGGCAGAAGCAGAAGCCCACATTGCTCCAGCACAACAAAGGTTTTGGAAGAGGGCAATCAAGATGTGGACGAATATCCACACCTTGCCCGATACCAATCCTCTTCGCAGAATGACATCTCGCATACGAATGTTCAGAAGATCTCACCGGTCACCGCTTTACCAGGTAGCAACGACTCTAGTTGATATCCCAATGGAACAGCTGGAAACCATTCAACCACTTACGCTAGCGCCATGGGAAGAACGAGTGGAAGCTACTACCGATGGGACAGCAGCGAGGGATGCAGAAGCAAGTTGGGCCATACGCGTCGCGGTGAGCAGCTCCGCGCGGAACGGAATAGTAGGTGTTGGCGGAGCAATCCAGATTCCGTTGTCCATGCGAGGCGGTCCGAAACTCCAGACCTTCTCGCTCACCCTTGGTCTGAGAACAGAACAGAACCCGTACAGCGAAGAACTTGCGGCGATGAAATATGCTTTGAGGCGAGCCCTACCATACTTCAAATATCGCAGCGTCGCACTGATCACGAGCAACAAAGCTGCTGCGCTCTCACTCAAGCAACCCCGTCAGCAATCTGGACAAGAATATATACGCTGTATTTACGATTTGATTGAGGAGCTACGGGATGATGGAAACATTGTGAAAGTTCTGTGGCTACCCTCAAGTGCCGAGAACAAGCTTCTCAAGCATGCCAAGGAGGAGGCTCGGAAGGCGACACAGCAAGGAACCATGCCCGAAAAACAGTGCTCTAGCATGCTGTCGACGACACTTAGAATTGCCCAATCGAAAGTCAACGCCAATAGGACACTGCCGGAAAAAGTTAGAAGACACTCCAAGCGAGTTGACACAGCGCTGCCAGGCAAACACACGAAGCAACTATATGACCAGCTGTCATGGAAAGAAGCTAGTGTGCTCGCTCAGTTAAAAACGGGCATGGCAAGACTAAACTCGGACCTCTTCCACATCAGGGCGGTTCCATCGGAACGCTGCGATTGTGGACAAGCGACAGAGACGGTTGAGCACTTCCTCTTTCCGATGTCAAAAGTGGACGGCATACCGCTCGGAAATGCTTCAGTGCACTGATACCCGGAGAAGTAATATCTCCTTCTATCTTGGAGGGAAATCACCATCTGATGACCAAAAATGGACGCCAAACATGGAGGCCGTTCGAGCGACAATCCGATTTGCATTGGCCACAGGCCGCCTCGATTCAAGCTAGCTACGGAGACAGGCCTCTCCCTATCAACCCCCTTATAACCTTACCATTTCAACTTCACCACACACCTCAACCCATGCCAAAATAGCGAACACCGCTTCAGCCGCCGTAGATAGGACACTGAACACTTGGAGAATTGGCTTCAAGCTAGTTCGCCGTTACTACTAACCCATGGGAACCCGCAGAGAAGAAGGAATACACGACAGGCCAAGGAAGTATAAGCAACAAGAGGACTCAATATCGGCTGAAGGAGACCATGACACAATTTGGGCAATGAACGTGTATATTAGTAACTAGTGCCCTTTCGGCTCTAGTGCCGCCGGGCGTAATAAATTGTATTGTATTGTATTGTTGGAGAGCAAATTAGAGAATTCTCCCCCTGCACTATCGGTACGATTTGTACAGCATTTGGTCGGGGGTTGATAGACACAAGGTGTCTGGTCAGCTAGGATGATGCACCCGATATTAACGATAGTCAATGCGGTAACGGCATTGTCGAGGCCGGCGAGGCGTACGACTGTGGTGGTGAGGAAGGGTGCGCAGGAAATTCTTGCTGTAATTCCAATACGTGCCAGCTGTTACCGGATGCGGAATGCGATCCATCAGTTGGTGCCTGCTGTACGGATCAATGCTATGTAGCCGAGCGAGGCGTCGTTTGTAGGGCGAGTTGAGACTGTTGTGACTTAGAGGAAGCGTGCGATGGTATATCAAGTTAATGCCCCGAAGATGGACAGGATTCAGAGTCATGCAGCTACGACGGAGGAAACTCGCAAGATGAGGAGCTAGACGGTAACAATAGCCGAGGAGGTTCGGGGAATTGGCTTGACAGAGGAAACAGGACAGTCGTTATCGCTGTTTCAGCTTCTGTGAGTGGCTCATTCTGGCCACCATCGCCATTTATGGAATTTTATCTTGCATGCGGCGAAGTAAAGAGTGGAGGGTGGCTCACTAAAAACCTTCCGACTGATGCGCCCGGCCTAGCCATGATGGGAGTACCGGTAATAGGGCAAGGCCAGGGTATTATTCAGTCTTCCCAGTTAGCCATTTCCAGATAGTTCGGAAAAATAGGCATTCATCTTGTTCTTAACTTCCTATGATTCTCTCACTGGGACAAATAGAGTAGGTTTGGGGAGAAACGACATCCTGCTTCATTTTAGTGGCATGAAGAAGCAAGAAGCAATACTGAGCTGTCATCCCTAAAATAAGGAAGAGTTTTATGTAAAACTGCAGCTCCTTCAGCAATCGGTGTGTACGCCTTGGTTTGGTGAACCAAACTCAAGATAGCGCCACTCGCTTTGAGGATGAGAAAGGAAACTTGATCCACATGCTTGGGGCTCTGTCTGATCTGCTCATCATCTGATGGGGTTGTGACAGAGTCAACGATAAAAGGCAAGGTTTACGCCCTAATGCAGCCTGCTGACAGGTGGAGCCACTGGTGAGTGGGTCATCTACGTAATCGCCGGCTGTTAGTGCGAAGGGATGAAACAATTCAAGCAGGTGCACCTTGGAGCAGTCGAGTCGCCCTCTCGAAGCGGCTCTATGGCTTTTAAGTTCAGAGGAACTTTGCAACGACCAAAGAACGCCCAGGAAACCATGGTCATCGTGGCTTCGGTTGAGAGGGTTCTGCTGTTGCTTCGAAATTTTAATACCGCTGTAGTGAGAAGTTTTCGGCTCAAGCCACGACCTCATCCACCCCTCCAACTCGAAGCGCAGATCATGTAATACGGCTAGATCATCTTGCAGTTCAACTTTTAGGTCAAAATGGGTCGGTGCGGGGAATCCGTCCCTCGTTAAGTACAGGTAAATACCTTGATTCATCTCTTTCTTAGCCTCATTTTTCTCTAGTTACCCATTTTTCGTACGATATTGACATGTGTGAAAGGCCTCTAGTGAGTTGATTCAACTAACTAGTCCCTATGCTGTTTACTTTCAAGATGAAGAAAGGAAAGAATCTAAATACAAACTGGGTGCGTGAAGACGCGTTATATCTTCTTTAATATAGAAGATTCGAGAATCAACTCGATGGCGCTGTGGAGAAGAATTCGGGCTTGGCGGCAGAGCCGCCAGCCAAGTGGGCCTGACCCGTTACATTACCCCCCTCCTCCAGAGTTGGCGTGTATCTCACGATGATTTTCGAAGTTGACTCTCTTCTTCTTCCGCTTTGTCCATTGTTTCCATGCATCCGTATGCCGTACAGCACTGAGATGCTCCCACGTGGGTCTCGAATAGTCCACCCACTTCACGAGCACCTTCTTGTGCGTGCCTTCCTTCTTTTCATCGAGGATGCGTTCAACGAGGTACATCTCTTGACCGTCCACCAGCACTGGTGGGGCGCTCTCGTGATCGACCTGCTGTGATGGTAGCGGGTCGTCAGGGACGGGCCGGAGCAAATCCACATGGAATACTGGGTGTATGCGTCCGGGCACGTCTAACTTGTAGGCGTGTGGGTTAATCTCCTCGACCACTTGGTATTTTGCATGTAGCCAGTCCAGCTTCTTACAAGGCCGTGACGTCTTGACGTTCTTCAGATTAAGGTATACCCAGTCTCCAGGCTTGTAGCGGGGCGAGGCAGTTCTGTGCCTGTTGGCTTGGGCTTGCTGTATCTCTTGGGCCATAGCTATTGCAGCTTGCGCAAACTCTGTGGCGTCCTGAAGTCTCTGGATGAAGTCTTCTGCCATAACCTCGCCCTCCCTCGCATCTTCTGCTCTTCGATCCTCGACTAGCTGAATTGGCTCGTTGTGGTAGCCGTGCATGAAGAAGAACGGGCTTAGGCCGGTAGAGGCCGCGTCCCTCTCGTTGATTGTTGCCATGGCTATTGGTAGCAGGTCTAGCCAATTCTCTTGGAGATAGTTTGTCCATATTCGTAGGATCTTCTCAACCTCTTGGTTCATTCGCTCCGTCGCTCCATCCGTCTGTGGGTGGTACGCCGTCGATAGCCGCTGCTCGATCTGCAGCAGTTTGCAGAAGTGCTTCCACATGTCGCTGACAAACTGGGGCCCACGGTCACTGGTTATGGCTGTTGGAATACCATGGACCGGGTAGTGCCGTTCGAAGAGTCTCTTAGCAACCGCTTCCGAGGAGATATCGCTCATGCCTTCGAGTTCGACGCCTTTGGTAAGCCGGTCTGTGACTACCATGCAGTTCGTCGCGCCATCCCGTCCCGATGGTGGGAGGTCCGTAATGAAGTCGATAGTGACCTCGCTCCATATTCGTTGCGGAATGGGTAATGGCTTCAGGAGCCCTCTCTTCGTGTCTCTCCAAATGGTGTTCCTTCCGCAGACCTCACAGTTACGCACGAATTGGCGTACTTCGCTAGCTGCGCCCGGCCAAAAGAAGCGTCTCGACAGAATAGAGTACGTAAGGTCTCTCCCCGGGTGCCCGGTAATGTGGGAGTCGTGTGTTGCTTGAATAATCTTCGTGCGCAGCGGCTCAGAGTTGGGTATCCAGACACGATTCCGGAAGCATAGGAGACCTTTGTCATCCAGTGAGCATTCTGAGATACTCACAACCTTCTCCTTTTGCAACTGTGTCGGTAAGTTCTTCTCTCCATTCGCTACTAGCTTCGTGAGTTCCTGGTAGAGCTTGTCCTCTCGGCGTGCGGCGTCCCAAAGTTGCTGCAATTCCTGGTCCTCGAATAGCCTGATATCCTTTTCGAAATCAAACTCCAGGGCGCCCTCAGTGTTGGTGGAAACTGTCGAGATGCGTACCCTTCTAAGATGGTCGTCCTGAAAGAGCCTCATAATGCGTGCCTTGAGCCGCTCGTCCGAGTAGTCGGCTGGCATATCTTGGTCTCGTCGAGAGAGCGCGTCTGGCAGTCCAGCCTTCTTTCCGGGTCTCCATTCGAGTGTGAAATGGAACCTGGATAAGAACTCCGACCATCGTACTTGTCTTTCCGTTAATCTTCTCTCCGAATAGAAGTATTTCAGATTCTGATGGTCCGTGAGGATCCTGAAATTCTTCACAGCTCGCAGCTCTGGTTCCCATTGCTCCAGACACCTTACAATAGCAAGCAGTTCCTTGTCGTGAATAGCGTAGTTGACCTCTGCTGGCGAGTGTTTCTTCGAGAAATAGGCGACAGGCCGTAATAGTCCGTCTTCGTCGTCTCGCTGGGAGAGGACACCCCCAGTGACAAATCCTGAAGAATCTGCCTCCACGATAGTCTCTCTCTCCGGGTGGAAATGAGCTAGAATAGGGGCCGTGATCAACAGGTCCTTAAGCTTCTCAAAGGCTTCTTCGCATAGGTCGTCCCAACGGAAGGGTACGTCCTTTTTCGTTAGCCGTATCAGCGGCTCTGCTATCTCTGAGAACTCAGGCATGAAAATCCTATAGAAGTTCGCGAAACCGATAAAGGCTCTAACGGCTTTTACGTTCGTTGGCGTAGTCCATTCCTTGACAGCCTTGACCTTCTCAGGATCGACTCGGATCCCGTTCTCCGCCTCGATAATGAACCCGAGATATTTCACCGTCTTGACTTCGAATTCGCTCTTGCTGATGTCTAGCTGTAGCCCAGCATCCATTAGGCGTTGGAGGACCCTGCCGACTTTGTCGCGGTGGTCTTGAATGCTTCCAGAAGAGAAGATCAACACGTCGTCGATGTATGCTGACACGAAATCGTCTAGGTAGTCTTGGAGCACGCTGTTGATATACCGTTGAAAGGCTGCGGGTGCACCTGTCAGTCCAAATGGGACTACCAGCCATTCAAAAGATCCGTAGCGTGTTCTGAAGGCCGTCTTTTCTTCGTCTCCGGGGGCGACCCTGATCTTGTGGAATGCTGCTATAACATCTAGCTTCGTGAACCACTTTGCCTTTGCCACAGTGCGTAGCGTTTCGTTGAGTAAGGGCAGCGGATAGCGGTCCTTCTTGGTGATGTTGTTCAGTCCTCGGTAATCCACACAAAAGCGAACGCCTCCACCAGGCTTTTTCACCATGAGAACCGGTGCCGCCGCGGGTGAACTGCTAACTCTGATAAACTCCTTGTCGAGAAGCTCTGTAAGTGTCTTCCGCAGTACCAATAGCTCTTCGCGAGACATGCCATAAAGCGGACCCCAGGGTAGGGGTTTCTCGCGGCCGTGTTCGTCTCGTAGGACTTCGATCTTCAGGTCAACGCCTGGCCTGTGGGGAGGTAACTGGTTGGCCAGTTGTCGAGAGAAGGCTTGTAACCACTTGTGGTAGTGTGGTGGCAACTTCTCCACTGGGTCGATCTTTGGTTTCGGTCTCAAGGCTTTGTCGATGTCCGCCATCGTGACGGCATAAACTCCAACGCCGCCTGTACGTCTGTTGCGGCGCACGTCGCCTAGAAAGGCAGCGGCCATCACCTTCGAGACCTCTAGTCGAGGGGGCCGATAGCGTTGTCGGTCTTGTACTTGAGCTCCACTGGTTCCGATCTCCAAGTATCCTTCCTTCGCATGAATGTGAACATCTTGATCTTCCATCCATCGTTTGCCTAGAATCATATCCCAGTTAAGGTCGTCAATGACGTACATAAATACACGGCGCTGTTGGTGTCCGTCTAGGTCGATCGATAAGTAAGTGATCTTGTCGATCTTAACCTCCTTGCCGTCTCCTGCTGCATTCTCGAGGATGCGAGGTTGAACAGGTATATGTGGCAGCTGAAGAGATTGGAAGGTCCGTTTGCTAACCGCGCCGTAGCAGAGGCAACCATAGTCGACGAGGGATGGTACGAAGTCCGTTCCATTCACCCTAACGTCTGCTATGAATGGATCTCCATCCATTCTCTTTTTACCGGTTGTCTCCCATTCTCTCACAGCCGCCGCGTGTTCCTAGTCTGAATCTCCGTCGCTCTGGAGAGTGGCATCTTCGCCTTCTTCAACGATCGCGGCGTTGGTAACCGAGGGGCGCGAGGGGGCTGCGGCGTTGACTTGAGTGCGTCTGGTTACGCTCCCGGGCCGAATAGGTGCGGCTAATGGACAGCGTTCGATTCTGCAGTTATCTCTTCCGCAACGGAGACAACGTCCTTCGCGGTAGCGTGCATCCATTTCATCCTGATCGACCCACTTGGCACGCTTACCGAGCAAAGCCTGATCCTCTGGTCGCCTGGACTGGTAGCCATTCGTGTTCTTGCCGCCGCGGGTGCGCCCAGCGTTTACTTGAGTGGATGCTTGTGGGGTTGGCTCCCATTCCATCATGTCCTCTCTTCTGACCTCAGCCTGCTGGACATGCTGTTGCTGAGATCTCTGGCTGCTCTGACTACCGTGGTTGTCCAAGCCCCTCGTGTTGCCGCGAGGTTTCTTCCACTGGCCTAACAGTTCCATCTGGCTGCTAAGCGAGTCGCACCTCTTTGCCAGCCCAACGTAGGTGCTAATCGCGACGGAATCAGAGCCTATAAGAGCGGCCTTCATTCTGTCGTTTAGTGCCTCCTGGAGGTAAGAAATCTTGCTGTCATCTGGCCAATATTCGGCATTGGCGTTGGCGATCTCTTTCTCGAAACGAGGGTAGAACGAAGTAAAGGGTTCGTTTTCTCCTTGCTTAATCGAGTGCAGGTTGCGAGTAGCTCTCTGTTTACGATCCTTCTCTCCGTACAACAGTTCAAGGCGGTTGAGCAGTTCAGCCACATTAAACGTCCTCTTCTCAATTTGCATCTCCACAAAGGTGGTCACATTGTCTTTAGCCTTGCCTTCCAGGCTCATAAAGACATACATAAAGTGGCCCTCTGCGTCTCCGAGGGCTTCGCCGTCGACTCGTAGCTTCCCTTCGGTCTCCAACTTCCAGCTACGCCACTGGGACTTGTCACCACTGTACTTCGGGACATCTCGCAGCTTGGGGCGCTTGGTCGGGTGAGGACTGTAAGTGATAACCGTATTGGCGGGATCGGCGGTGATAGAAGGGTTGGTAGTAGTGTTGGGAGTGACAGGAACAGCGGTTGTCTTATTGTCTTCTGGCGCCAGCGTGGGCGCTGGTGTGGGCTGTATAGACTGGATGGACGTTTCCAGTGCTAACAGCTTCAATTTCGTTTCCTCATTTGCCTCTCTTAGGGCCATATTCTCGGACCGCATAAGCCTGACTTCGCTCAAGAGTTGCTCGAGTACGCTAGCCGACTGGCTAGTGGTTTCCCCCTGAGTCATGCCGTCTGAGTGGTCCATTATTCTTCTTCGCTTGTGGCTTCTGGTGCTTCTAACTTCTTAACTCCGGGTGCTTCGGGTGCTTCGGGTGCTTTGGGTGCTTCGGGTGCTTCGGCTGACTTTTTGACTTCTGGACTCGGGATGAGTCGTTGACTTCTGGACTTCAGCAGATTTCTGAAGTGATCTTGAAAGTATGTGAAAGGCCTCTAGTGAGTTGATTCAACTAACTAGTCCCTATGCTGTTTACTTTCAAGATGAAGAAAGGAAAGAATCTAAATACAAACTGGGTGCGTGAAGACGCGTTATATCTTCTTTAATATAGAAGATTCGAGAATCAACTCGATGGCGCTGTGGAGAAGAATTCGGGCTTGGCGGCAGAGCCGCCAGCCAAGTGGGCCTGACCCGTTACAACATGTCTTATTCTTCCTGTTGTTTCAAGGGTTTCCGATGGGAAGGAACTCCCGCCGGCCGAACCGATAAACTCGCAAACCTCGACACTTATATCACTGGCGATAACCCAGATGCAGCCCTTCTCGTTATCCACGACGTGTTCGGCTGGACGTTCCCTAATATTCGCCTGCTGGCAGACCATTTCGCGACAGAAGCCAATGTGACCGCCTATGTCCCTGACTTTTTCCACGGCGAGGTTCTCAATTTCGACCTTTGCCGCCAAGAAAGATATAAAGAGGTCGGCTTAGATGAATTTGTCCAGCGGAATTCTCGACAAATTCGAGAGCCCGAAATCATCAAGTTTGCAAAGTACCTGCGGGAGCAATATGCCCACGTCGGAGCTGCTGGCTACTGCTTTGGCGGATGGGCCGTTTTCCGGCTTGGAGCTAGTGAACACAACCCTCCGCTTTTGGATTGCATCATTTCTGGACACCCATCCGATCTGACCGAAGACGACATCGACAACGTCGGTGTGCCGTTTCAGATGCTTGCCCCGGAGGACGACTTTACCTATTCGCCTGAGCTCAAGCTATATACCTTTAAGCGGGCGCAGACCGCAGGCTTGCCGTTCGACTACCAGCACTTTCCAGGCGTTCGTCATTCTTGTTTGACGCGAGGAGACGATTCGAGACCAGGGGAGAAGGCGGCGATGGTTCGAGGAAAAGATGCGGCTGTTGCGTGGCTGCAGCGATACATTCACCCTGAATAAGCCTCAATAAGAGCGACAGGGGGTGCTATTGAGGGACAGCATTGGTACCTTATGTTTTCTAGAACTCAGGTAGAACCGTGAGTCCTTAGGGAAATATTCAAACTTCAGTTGCGCTTCTTTCAGCTCAGGCAACATGGTCTTCTGTTCTAATCGAGTCTGCATTACATACACTTTCAATTACGACTCACGTAACTTCAGGTAACGGTGAAATTTTCTGAAATGTTTTAATACTAAGTCAAGGCTCGAACCCACTACACTGTAAATCCACGTGGACCACATATAAGTGGCCCATCTCTATTACATCCACTTGTCGGCGCTCAGATTACGTAATAATCCACTACACTTGGACACGAAAGTGGATGTAATGGAGTGGATTTAGGTGGATTTAGGTACAGTGGGATATTCCCTGACCCTGTATGGTTCATAGTACTTATTTTTGTATATGACTGCCTATTAAATTGAGGTACCTGGACCCAAGTTAGCCGAGGTCGATCACCCCTACAGCTAATCTAATAATATTAGACGAGAAACTACCCCTATTGAGCGCGTTTTCTACAGATTTCCTGCTTTGTTTTTGCCAAAAAAAAAAATTGATGTCAGCCAACCAGCCAGGCCAACCAGGCCAACAGCAGCAGCTCGAAGACCGTCTTTTTCGCCATTTCAGAGGCTGGAATTGGTCAGAACGCGCTCGTGATACTAGCTCTTGGCTGTGGGACTTTGGCTATGATATTCAACGTCATGGCTTACGCAAATGGGCTTGCAAGGACTGTGTCCTCGGAAATGGTCCCATTATCGCGAGTTTTACCTCTTCAGGTCTCCAGAACGCGGCAAATCATCTATGGCGTGAGCACAAAACACCAGCACCAGAGGGAGAGAAAAAGAGCACAGCACAGCTCAAATCCGAAGGCGCACTGAAATCGAACCAGCCGACTATTGCCTCTGTTTTGAAACTGGACGTCAACAAGCCTACGGAACAGAATATCGCGAATAGCTTCATCTCACGCTTTGATAAGCAACACTTTCAGCGTATGCTAGTCGAGTTAATCGTCAGTAGCAACCAGTCATTTTCCTTCGCCGAGAACCCCATCCTCCGAGAAATCTTCGACTATTTGAGTCCCTCCGTTTCCATCCAACACGCCAACTTGACTGCCACGGCTGTCCGATATAAGATCATTCAAGAGTATAACCGCCACAAGCAGACGATTATCGAGGTGCTGAGGAACTCCCCTGGAGCCCTTCATATTTCATTTGATGGCTGGACGTCTCGAAATAAGCTTGCCCTCTACGGCATTGCTTGTTTTTTCAGAGACGAGAAGAATCGGCCATGCAAAATCATGATTGGAGTTCCAGAGGCTCATCGTCACTTCGGCTCAACGATCGGTGGGGAGGTTCTCGACGTCCTACACACTCTTGGCGTGGGTCCAGAGAAGGTTGGCTATTTCACGCTCGACAATGCAGAAAACAACGATACTGCCATGGAGGTCATTGGTACTGAACTTGGGTTCGATGGCCGACTGCGCCGAGGACGCTGTATTGGCCACACAATTAACTTGTCAGCCAAGGCGCTCTTATTTGGCACAAACGCCGACGCGTTCGAGAAGCAATTGTCAGGCGCAGAAGCGTTATCTGATACTGAATACGCTCAATGGCGCAAAAAAGGACCAGTTGGCAAGTTACACAATATCGTAGTTGATGTGCGTATTAGCCACCGGCTGATTTACTTGTTCAAGGAGGTCCAGAGGGTAAGCGGTTTAACTAAATCCTATTCGTCTCATATTAACTCGGTATATCTAACAGGACGAAATTAATCGCGCCACCACCCTTAAACTCCGATCGAAGAAACCACTCAAGCTAATTATCGACAACGACACGCGTTGACTGTCACAACTCTACATGATCCGCAGGGCTCTACGGTTGAAAACCTCTATCGAACTCCTACTGATCAAGTATGAGGCGCAATGGGAGGACGAAAATCGGTCTAAAAAGACTGGCCAAGTGACACAAGCCAAGTTGGCGAAAAAACCACGCATCCTCCGAGACGAGAATCAGCTAACGGACAAAGACTGGGAGGTTCTTTACCATTTGGAGGCTATTCTGACTGTTTTTGAGACCGTGGTAAAGACACTTGAGGGTGATGGACACATCCGCAGGCGTAAGCAAGGCTGGACTGGCTCCTATGGCAATATCTGGGACGTGGTGCTTGGCTATGAGTTGCTGCTTAACACACTGGAAGAATATAAGCAGCTTGCTGCTGATTTTCCTGATCCAGAGCACTTCCGCATCGGAATCAACCTTGCTTGGGATAAGCTGGATGAATATTATCGGCGGCTGGACGAGACGCCCATCTACTATACGGCTATGGCGCTCCATCCAGCTTATCGTTGGGACTGGTTTGATGAAACGTGGGCTCATAAGCCTAGCTGGGTTGAAAAGGCAAAAGAGATGGTTGCCGACGTCTGGCTGTCCGATTACGCTCATCTCGAGGTTAGAACCAACAGCAGCAAAGGCGACGACGAGCCACCAGCAAAAAGACCTCGGTTTTTCAATCCCTTCGAGAAGAACAGTCGTCTGCCAAGCTCAATACCAGCCTACGCAGCAGCTATTGTTGGTGACGAGTACCAAGCGTGGCAGACGGGTCGTGACGCCAGCGACGTCAACGTTCGTGATCCAATTGGTTACTGGATCACTAAGCAAGGCAGATATCCTCGGTTATCCAGGATGGCATTGGACTTCCTGACGATCCAGCCGATGTCAGCCGAGTGTGAGAGGTTATTTTCAGCTGCTGGCAAGATGGTCTCGGGGTTGCGTACGAACCTAGATGCTGAGATTATCGCCATTTGTCAGGTCTTACGCTCATGGTACCGTGCTGGCCTTATCAAGGACCTGGATCCATTGCTTAAGTCACACCTCGAAAGTAAGCTGGATGCCGGCTGTGGGACTCTAAGCGACGACGAGCTGGCTCTTGCTGAGTCAAAATGGCTATTCGAGGGCGAGGACAGCGCCAGCGAGGTTGACGATTCATCACAGCAGCAAGAGGCTGAAGAGTTAGTGTCAACCTCTGAAAGTGAGGCTGAATAGGCGTCGACGAGGTTGTGAATAGCCTCAAAAATCCACTTACAAAAATCCACTTATAAATCCACGTGTACATCCATTCCACTCCGGTCGAATATGTGTTACATCCACTATGTAATTGCCTAATAAATCGTACATCCACTCTACTTAGTCCAAAAGTGGAGTGGATGTAGTGGTTTCGAGCCTTGGTTCCAAGTTGGGAAGGTACCACCAACAAAACCCCTGATGTTAGGCCGCTGTGGGCCAGTATCATCACGGTAAGTCAAACTTATAGTGAGGCCACGCCCTTGCCGTCCCCCCCTTTTCTTGTTGGAACCAAGAAAATTCCCCCAAACTCACCGCCAGCAATGGCACGCCCGCCCAATCCAATTGATCAATACCGTGACTATGTCACCCACCTCTACCTTAACGGTGTCTCTCGAAGCAAGATTCAGTATAAGCTTCGGAAGCATTACCATGTCGCCGTCAATCTCAGCACAATCTCTCGCCGAATCGCAAGCTGGGGTCTCCCGCGCCAGCAAGCCCGCACCAAAGAAAGTCCAGAGCTCATAGAGGCCACTCGCGACCTGATATTTCGCGTTGGGCTTACCGAGAAGCAGACGCTGAGCGTTCTACAGAGACAGGGCTGGCCGATCACGAAACGAGGTCTGAAGTGCATCAGGCTACACCCGGACCGCCGCTGGCTACGCAGGCTCAACAGCGATGAGGAGCGACTCGCCTTGCTGGAGAAGACAGAGCAGGCCATCATCGAAATGACGCGACGTTCTAATGCCATTTCGGGTTATGGCAGAAACCTTCTCCAGCCGTATCTTCGTCAGCAAAAGCAGCTCTGGGTACCAAGAGACCCTCTCTTTGAGATGTACAAAATCATGTTCCCAAATGAGGTCGAGCTCCGGAAAAGGATGTTTCGGAGGAAGAAGGGACAGTTCCTTGTGCCAGGACCAAATTACCAGTGGTGCATTGACGGCCATGACAAGCTCAAGGCGTATGGATTCGAGATCTATGCCGCAATCGACGCTTACTCGCGCAACATTATCTGGTTCTATGTTGGCCACTCTTCTACAACTGCTTTGAGCGTCTTGAAGCAGTACTTGGCTGCATGCGACGCATACGGCTTTCGGCCATTGTATCTGCAGGCAGACAGGGGCAGCGAAACGCCCCTAGTGGCAGCAGCCCATTGGAACTTTGCTTTGGCCGCAGATGGGCGGGTGGAGTGGAATGGGCAGGTCTTCCAGCAAGGGAAACGCCTAAAGGATTCCTACAAGGCGGCGCCGAGTACGAAGAACATCAAGATTGAGAAATGGTGGGAGAGCATGCTGCATGTCTCATCCCGGCAGTGGGTGGACTACTTTGGAGAGCTCGCCAGGGACGGGGACTTCGACGGCGACATGTTGGAGGATCAGATCGCAATCTACGCCGTATTTGAAGATTTATTACGCCAAGAACTTTTCGACTTTGTGGAGGCGTGGAATCTTCATCGAATTCGTCTTCAGAAGAACCGCCCCCATGTGGTCCACGGCCAGCCCTGGATGAATTACCACTACCCGGACCCAGACAAGGCATGCAACTGGGGCATCCCCATTGACCGTTTCGTTCTAGCTGAAATGGAGCGGCCACTGGCTGAGATCGACATTAGCACCTGTTTGGAGCCAGAGACAAAGGATTGGTGTCGCCAAGTTCTCAACGAAATGGGCTACGACAACGTAGCCCTTGGGACTTCCCAGGAGCCGGACAAGTTGCGGCCTTTCAAGCGTTTCTACCTTGGTCTTCGAGACAGAATCATTCAACACATCGAAAGCGGCCGGCAGCCTGTACTGGCATATCGTAAAGCGTCAACCGGTGGCGTTGTTGAATATGTAAGGCGTTCCCTTTCGTCCCGAATTGCTCAATCTAAACGCATATAGCAAGCATTATATGAGCGAGCAAATCAAGCCTGCCAGGATGAACTTGGAGATGGGGAACCAGCAGAGCAACCGCTTGTTGAACTAGGATACGAGGACGAAGAAGGAAACGACGTGGAGGGAATAAGTGATGATGGGGAGGATAGCGATATTTCGAATGGGGAGCCCGAGTAGTCAATCCTTCCTTTTCATACGTCGGACAGCAAATGTCGTGGGGATTTCTGTCCCTTTGAAGCGGTTGGAGTGTGCATGTGGGAGTGTCCCAGCAACATCAGTGTCGGAGAGTCGAGCCTGATCTGTTAAGGGCTCGCCCTTTGAGGATCTTCCGTGCAAAGAGTGCTGTGAATTGTCTATCTAAATCTAAGGAAGAGAAGAGGATTTCCTTCTGCAGGAATCTTCGTACAGTCTTATAGTAGTTTCCGGGAAGTCTTCGGGAAGTCTTTCAGCCAGTTGCCAGGGGACTTCCCGTGTTCTTCCCGCAGGCCCTGGCGGCTGGGTTAGTTTCAGTACTAGTAGTTGCTAGCGTCTTGACCCTGGCTTCGGCACAGCCACAGCCGTATCCCCAGGCTCCAGCCTGTAACATGATCACTCCCAAAGCGCTGAGACATCGACTCCAGGGTTACCCTTATGGACTCACTGACCGTGGCGGAGAATCCTCAACGTCCACTAACTCATTGTATGGGCCCGGAAGTGCCAGAGTTTTGGACCTGGCTTGATCCTGGGTCCGGAAGGGGTTGGAATCCGGGTTGAAACGAGATTTTAGTTTAAGAACAAAAACAGCATCGTCCTTGGCTATGGTGGATGGCTTCACTAGACTCATTTAAGAGGGAGGTTACTGCGCTAGGTCGCTGGTGACCGGGAGCGGGATTACTGCGGTAATCCTCTGTAGACTCACGACGCTGCTCGTCATCGCGAGTTGCAGATGGGTTGGGCAACTGGGCTCTCATTGCGGTGCAGGTGCGTTGCGATCGTGATAATAGCATAGTGAAGGTGTTTAGTGAATTAATTAGAAAGAATTAATTCATATTATCGGAACAAAGTTCCTAATATCACGTTGTGCGTACTGTATCTATGTGACACCAAACAGCTCGATCGGAACCCATTTTGCACCTGAAGCTTGAAGTAGGATATTAGACTGGCAAAGGTCACCGCGCGGGCCCGCAGCCAGTCCGCGGTACATATTCCATGGCGACTCAAAGTACCCCGATGACTAAGGAGAAGAGCGCCTAAACCCAAAACGGGGTTTTGCAACAGTGCCCCCTATCGTCCTCCGTAGCTAGCGAGACGACGAGATTGCGGAGGGAGCTGAGACCGACCGACGGAGGATTTCTTGAAATCTCTATATCTCTATATCTTCTTACTTCAAAGAGTTGTGCTGTGGTGGACCACCCTGCATCATGAGTGCCCTGGCGAGTGCGGGGACCGTGGTGGGGCCGCGGGGTCCCATGTCGACGCCAACAGGGCGCCGTGTCATGAAACGCAAAATTGACGACCAAGGGAAGGAATCGAACAAAAGCAGTCGATATGCAACAAGAACGACGACGAACGCGAAAACAATTGAAGTGGAATGCGCGACCGACATAAGAAATGGAAACAGCAGCGACAGCACCGACGAGGGAGGAGCGACGCTCCAGAGTGCGTTGGAGTTGTTGGGCCAGCACCGCGCTGAGTTCCAAGGGATGAAGGAGGCGATCAAGGAGCAGAGCGAAACCATCCGTAACCAGCAAGAGACCATCCGAGAGTTGAGGGAAGCCGTCGAAGGCCAGCTGAATTGTATACGAGATTTGAGCCAACGATTTGAGGACACCAAGCAGCAGATGGGCCATGACCTGAAGCGAGCACACGAGCTGCTTGAAGCTATCGCAGGGCGCGCTCCGGCTACCCCGCCAGTCTCTTTCGCTGACGTCACGCGTTCATCACCCTCATCCGAGCCTAGCAATGTGAGGACGAACGTCTCTAACAACACCTTGGCATCGTCTTTGGCAAATGAGCTCTATTGCACGATTGATACGTCGCGGGTCGAAGAAGGGAACAGAGACTGTGCACAGGTGGGACCAATCCGGAAAGCCATCGAAAGTGAGATGAGGGCGAAGGATGGCCAGGCGGCCTGGAGATGCGCGGCAGTTGTAAGGGATGCCCGGAGCGCAGAGCGAGTCAAGGTCATCTGCAGAGATGAAAACGAATTGAAGCAGGTCAAAGAAGCCGCGCAGAAGACGGCGGTTGCGGGAGTGAGGGTGATGAGAAACCAGCTCTACCCGGTGAAGGTGGACAACGCCAACCGAACCGCAGTGCTAGACGCAGAAGGGAACGTCCTACCTGGGGCGGCTGAAGCGCTCGGCGCCGAGAATAATGTCAATATTGCCAAAATCTCATGGCTAAGCAAAAAGGAATCGGGAAAAGCGTACGGGTCGATGGTGGTGTACGTCACGAAGGGGAAGGACGCGATGCGGCTCGTGGACGGACACTACTTTGACCTAGCCGGGGAATCAGCGTGCACAAACGTCTTTGAACCACGCAAGGGACCAGTACAGTGCTACAACTGCCAAGAGATTGGTCATAAGTCGTTCCGGTGCAAGAACCCTCAGATTTGCGGAAGATGCGCGGGACCGGGGCATCATCACAAGGAGTGCCAGGCGGTGGAACCGAAGTGCGTGCTGTGCGGCGGACCACACGAATCGTTCAGCCGGAACTGCCGTGTGCGGAACGCACGCAGCGATGTGTAAGACCTTCCGCATCCTACAGCTCAATGTACGAAAGCGAGAACCGGTACAACAAAGTTTGATGAACGACGCAGACCTCAAGGACTACGGAGTGCTGGCGGTCTCTGAACCGTACGCAAAAATGATCGAAGGCAAGGTGGTAACGAGCCCTGCGGGGCACAGCAACTGGACGAGGATGATACCGACGCACACGCACAATGCACCCTGGCCGATCCGAAGTATGCTCTGGGTACGAAGCGACATCGAGGCGGAGCAGGTGCCGATACCATCAGCAGATCTCACGGCAGCGGTTCTTCGACTGCCACAGAGAGACATCCTGATGGTGTCAGTGTATGTGGAAGGAAAGAACACAGAGGCGCTGACATCTACAGTTCTAGTACTGCATGGCTTGATCCAGCGATTCCGTAATGGCACCGGTACGCGTACGGACGTGGTGCTGGCTGGAGACTTCAATCGCCATGACCTACTCTGGACTGGAGATGAGGTATCAGCAAGAAGACAAGGCGAAGCCGAGCCAATCATCGACTTGATGTACGAGCACGGCCTCTGCAGCCTCCTCCCGAGGGGCACGAAGACGTGGCAAGGCCCGGACAAAGAGAGCACCATCGACTTGGTGCTCGCAACGTCGGAACTGGCAGACGAGATGGTGACGTGCGCCCTTCATCCGACCGAACACGGGTCAGACCATAGAGCGATCCAGACGATATTTGACATCGCGATGCCCGACAGGATCACGACACAAATATTGTTGTTCAAGAACGCTCCTTGGACTCTTATAGGAGCCAGAGTGGAAGATAACCTCCGGCCGCTTCCCTGGGCTGTCGACGTGCAGACGCAGACGGACCAGCTGATGCGAGTCGTCATAGAGGCAATCCACGAGCTGACGCCTCGAGCACAACCTCCACCGTATGCGAAACGCTGGTGGACAAAGGACCTAACACGACTGCGGCGGGCATACACGTTCTGGCGGAATCAAGCGAGGGCGCAACGGCGAGCAGGTCAAGCGCGGCCAGACCTGGAACGACGAGCCAAGAAAGCAGCCAAGGAGTACCACGACGCCATACGGAGCCAGAAGAAAGCACATTGGGACGACTTCCTGGCCGAAGATGTCAACATCTGGAAAGCGGCCAAGTATCTCGAACCTAGCAAGGACACCATGGGTGACAAGGTGCCACCCTTGAAGAGAGGAAATAGATCTAGGACCAAGAACAGGGCAGAACAAGCCGAGGAGCTGCTCGGCACGTTCTTTCCTCCCTTGCCAGCGAGAATCGAAGATGAAGGAGTGCGACAACAGCGGAAGGCGGTGCCCATGCCGGGCCTGACCCTGGAAGAAATCGAGGAAAAGGTCATGGCAGCAAAACCGTGGAAAGCACCCGGCGAAGATGGCCTCCCGGGGATGGTGTGGAGACGACTCTGGCCGGTGGTAAAGTACCGGGTGTTGGCTCTCTTCGATGCGTCGCTCAGAGACGGCATAGTGCCTCGCCAATGGAGAAGTGCGAAAATCATCCCGCTGAAGAAGCCGGACAAGGGAGACTACACGGTAGCGAAGGCGTGGCGACCGATATCGCTTTTGTCAACCCTTGGTAAAATAATGGAAGCGGTCGTCGCTGAGCGCATCTCCTACGCAGTAGAGACTTACGGGCTCCTGCCCGCAAACCACTTCGGAGCGAGGAAGCGACGGTCGGCCGAGCAAGCGCTCATGCTCCTGCAGGAACAAATTTACAAGGCATGGAGAGCTCGCAAAGTGCTCAGCCTGATTAGTTTCGATGTTAAAGGCGCCTACAACGGAGTGTGCAAAGAGCGACTACTCGAGAGGATGAAGGCGAGAGGGATACCAGACAGACTGGTCAGGTGGATCGATGCCTTCTGCTCCGGGCGAACAGCCTCGATGGTGGTGAACGGGTACACGTCTGAGCAGCGAGAGCTACCCCAAGCAGGTCTCCCTCAGGGATCGCCGCTGTCACCTGTCTCGTTCCTCTTCTTCAACGCAGATTTAGTGCAGAGAAGGATTAAGGCGGAAGGCGGTTCAATTGCATTCGTGGACGATTACTCGGCCTGGGTGACCGGCCCGACCGCGGAGGCGAACCGGGCAGGCATTCAGTCGATCATTAACCAAGCGCTCGAGTGGGAGAGCCGCAGCGGTGCAACGTTTGAAGCGGACAAGACGACAGTCATCCACTTCACGCGAGTCGCCGTGCGCAACAGTGACAGGTCGTTTTGGATCAAGGAGAACGAGGTCAAGCCTAAAAACAGCGCAAAAATTCTGGGAGTGGTCATGGACGTAGGCTTGCGGTACCAGGAGCACATGGCTAGAGCCGCCGCCAAGGGGCTCACCGCCGCCATGTGTCTGAGAAGGCTGAAAATGCTGTCACCGAGGGTGGCGAGACAGTTATTCGTAGCGACGGTGGCGCCGGCGATGGACTATGCCTCCAACGTCTGGACGCACGCTCGCCGCGCAAGAGAAGCCGCCTGGCTGAACAAAGCGCAGTTGGTGGGAGCGCAGGCAATTACAGGAGCGTTCCGTACTGTCGCAACGGCGGTGGCCGAGGCCGAAGCCAGTATCCAGACGGTAGAGGAACGACACAGACAAGCCGCAACAAGATTCTGCATCAACCTTCGGACCCTTCCGAAGACACATCCGCTGGCAGCTTTGAAGAACAAGGCAAGCAAGCGATTTATATCACCAATGCAGAAGATTGTCTCGGCGGTGGAAAGGGATCATACGGAGCGGATGGAGGTTATCCATGAGTATGCGCTGCCGCCATGGACCAATCCCAGTGGTGGTCGAGGACGACGTACCGAAGGCAGCCAAGGCACCAAACGACGTCGAGGGCATCATCATAGCAACGTCTAGCTCGAAGAAGGGCGGAATAGTAGGGATGGGAGGCGTCGCATGCAATGCGACTCGCAACAGCGCAGGCGAGGTGGTTGCCAGCTATTCCGTCACTCTCGGGCCCGGAGACGAGCAGAATCCGTACACAGCGGAACTAGCAGCAATAGCGATGGCGCTGGAGTGCACGCCGCCCAGGCTTCCCTTTCAGGACGTAACGGTCATGACGAGCAACCGCTCGGCCGTGGAAGTGATCAGGAGGCCACGGCAGCAATCCGGTCAATGCACTATCCGTCAGATATACGACCGCACCAAGTGTCTTCGGAAAAGAGGCCGTTCTGTTAGAGTCATGTGGGTGCCGGCTAAGGCCGAAGGTTTTGCATTGGGACCGATGGCCAAGGCAGCAGCGCAAAGAGCTACCAAAGCAGAGTGCATAGTAGAGACACCGTCGTACCAAGCAAGGTCTACAACACTTCGACTGGCGCTCCTCCAACAACGGCAGGGTGGGCAGTGTTGCTAATAATATGGCAATAAAACAATATATTGCAATACATACGATATAATATGCACCCCGCCCGTATTGTACCAATACAATATGGAGGTTGTCATATTGTGACAATACAATACAGTGATGCCCATATTGGCAATATATTGTTTGTATTGGCTGGTCGCTTGGCAGCAAAACTTGTTTGTTTGTTGACAATTTGACCGACTGACACGCGATGACGCGTGCAAAAACGTGTCCTGAGGTGTCAACCAGGCCTATAGGGTGGCAGTCGCCCAACACTGACCTTCCGCAACCACCTTGCTGACACTCCAAATGCAAGTAGAGCGAACCCCAATGCCTCAACAACGCCTTCATTTTGTTCAAACGTCGCAACGAAAAGCTTCGTCGATATCGGACGACATTTCGGAGCTCTCCAGCCAGCAATTGCGTGACCCAGACGAGAGCCAAACCTCTCAATGCCAATCGTCGCGAGCTCCCACGGCCTCCACGTCCTCATCTGCTAAGCCAAGAACATCATGGGTCTTCTCTCATATGCCAGACGAGGGGAGAGAGACGAGATACTACAATCAACGGACAGGAAAGGAGGAATGGCGCTGCAAGCATTGCGACAAGACGTATTCCTGTTCTGGTGGAACAGCGGCTCCGGCCAAGCACCTAACGGACCCTCCTCCTGAAGGTCACGGTCTCCCCAAAGGCGCGCCACGAACAGCCAAGGTGACCAATATCCGGACTATTCTTGAACAAGCTCGTCTTTCGGCCGAGGAGAATCCCCGAAAACGCCGCCGTCTCAACGATCAATCTGGAGACTCGATCGACCCAGACCGACTCGAAGCGTTATACGTACGGTTCATTGCGGCGTGTTCTCTCCCATTTAGGCTCGTAGAATGCCCCGAGTTTCGAGCGCTCCTGGCGTATCTCAATACCGATATCGATACTTGGCTTCCAGACACGCATGAGACCATCAAGAAATGGATTATGCGGCAGTATCACACTCAGAAAGAGAAGGTCAAGCAGCGCATACAGTCGGCAAAGTCAATAATTCATATCAGCTGCGATCTTTGGACTTCCCCCAACTCTTTGGCCATCTTAGGCATAGTCGCTCACTATGTCACGGAAGACGGCCAGCTGGAACACCATACTTTGGCCTTGAAAGACATCGACAGTGAGCACGACGGGTCTCACCTCGCTGCGGCAGTTTTGGAAGTGGTGGATGAGTGGGGCTTTGCTTCCAAGATTGGATACTTCGTGATGGATAATGCAGGCAACAATGACACAATGATGAGATCCCTTTCTCTCGGTTAGCACGACCTCTTTGTTTCTTCTCACTGGTCCTAACATTCATAGGTCTGTTGCGTCGATTTGACGTTCAATATGACCCAAAAACCCACAGACTCCGATGCCAAGGTCATATTATCAACCTCGCCGTGAAGGCCTTTCTCTTTGTCACCGACAATGAAAAACTCCAACACGGCGAGCCTGGGGATAACGTGACATTGAAAGAGATTAAGGCGTGGCGGCAAAAAGGTCCCCTTGGAAAGCTTCATAACTTCGTCGTTTTCATCCAACGGAGTGTTCAGCGCAGCCAAAGGTTTCTTGTTCTTAGCCACAACCGTAAGCTTGCGAGAGACAATGACACAAGATGGAGTTCGTGGTATACCATGCTGCGGGCGGCCTTGAACCTTAGAGAGGCAATTGACGACTACTTCAACAAATGGATGGAAGCGGATTGCGCAGGAGACGAGCTCTATGCGGGGGACTGGATCATCCTCGAGAAGATCAAGTCCTTTCTGGAGAAGCTGAAAATGGCTACCAAGGCCCTCGAGTCATCGTTTGCAACTCTCGACAATGTCCTCCTGGCTATGGACTTCATACTCGCACAATTTGAAGCAGGCAAGGAGGCACATATTGACGACCCAATGATGGGACCAATGTACAACTCGGGCTGGGCGAAGTTGGACAAGTATTATCGTCTTACTGATGAATCGCCTGCCTACGTTGCCGCTATCGTGCTCCACCCTTCGCATAAATGGCACTACATACAGGAAAACTGGAAAGAAGACTGGGTTGAGTCGTCAAAGAAGTTGATTCAGACGTTGTGGGACGAATATAAACCGGTGGAATCACCTCTCCCTTCCTGCGAGGCCCCGTCGACGACTACGAACGAGTTCTTGAGTTGGAGGAACAAGCATCTACAGCCATCACTCATCACGGACGAGTACGAGCGTTATTGTAAGTCTGAACGGGTTTATGGCTTTACAAGCGCCCTTGCATGGTGGCTAGAGGAGACGCAGCAGAAAAACTACCCCAGCCTGAGCAAAATGGCCGTGGACATTCTATCAATTCCTGCAATGTCTGCTGAGCCTGAGCGGCTCTTTTCTGGGGCAAAGATAACCATTACGGATCGTCGAAATCGACTTGGGAGTGATGTGATTGAAGCGCTGGAGTGCTTGAAGTCATGGTCTGGGATACGAGATTTTAAAGGTGACGATGTTTCCGCGTCGGTTGTTGGATTATGAACGTCACGTGCAATATATTGGATATATTGCCACACTGGCAATATATTGGGTTCTTGGCAATACAATATGATATGGAACAATGTCATATGGCGTAATACAATATGCACCTCTTGACAATACAATAATATTGCGAGGTGTCCATATTGCCAATATACGTATTGTTTATATTATTAGCAACACTGCGCACCGCAGCGACAGCGCCGGTGGGGACCTACACAGCAGCTGATTAGCAACTCATTAGCCGGAAACACGTAAAGGCTCCCCACACGCCTGCAGGTATGGCCGTTCCTTGCGCAGTCCCAGCAAGCAGCAACAGTATCTATCCCCCGTATGTCAGCCCGGCAAGCTTATATGAAAGAATGGCTACTTACTGTTCTGAGAGGTACACTCATGCCCGGGGCTCTTTGCAGCGCGAGTAACACAGGGGCGGCAGGGGAAGTCACGCGCCTCGCCGATGGGAGGAGCCTTCTTCTTCTGCGTCTTCTCCTGCTCAAATAGGTGTATTAGTAGTGGTCTATTGATTGTAGAGTAGCTGGCCGGATCATACAGTAACCTTGTTCGCGGATTTACGGGCGCTGGGCCGGGTGTTTTTGTCGTTGCTATTGGGTTGGACCCTACCCGCCGCGCCCACGCCATCCACGCCTGCAGCGACTGGATCAGCAGTGGACATTATGATGATGATGTTGATTGATAGCGCCACGGAAACGATCAGGGGAGGCGCCGTCAACTACTTGGACACAGTGATAAATTAGAATGGCAAAGAAAGATCATTTATCAAGAGTATTGCTATCCGGGCTGTACCATATTGCTATCCTACGGAAGGCCATAAGGGGCAGTGTACCAAAACCCCAAACTTTCAATCTTTCCATTACTAGGCTAACGCCAATGTCGCTTTATCCTCCTGTTTAATTACAATTAAGCCCGCATTCTGCCGTAAAGGCAAAAACCCTTCTATGGGGGGAGATGTTCTTAGCCTAACTTAGTAAAGTGCTGCTAAAGGGACTAGAGTCCGTACGCTGCAGTACGGTAAGATTTGGCTGCGTTTTGTGTGCCCTAATTTAGCAAGGGGTTGCTGAGGTATTTAATCCGTACGTTGAAGCACGGCACAATTGGGAAGCGAATTGCTCTCTTATCCTTCTCTTGCCTCGTATAATGGATATACCTTTATCGTCTCCCACGGAGTATTGTCCACAAGATCGCACCCGTCATGTGGAAATACGTACGAAGTTCCCTCGAGCCATTTATTGCCCGCATTGCGCTCAACGACTCCCTACGGTCTCGTCTAGTACCTCCTTTACCCCTATTTCTATCGATCTCACAGCCGATTCACCCTCATCTAAGACGAATATTACGGCACAGAATACCTACTCACGAGGCAATGCTATGACGATTCCTTCTCAACGAACACGGCCGAGGCCTGATACCTACCAGAACGCCATGGTTCAAGCCGTACAGAACCGTCAGAACAGCATCGCAGGCACACAGGGGCATAAAGACCCAATAGTTGTCGAATTGCACGCCATGTTCTGGTTGTGCGATGGCTATTATGACAATATCATCGACGGTATCGAGACCGAAGTATATGATAAGGTGCCAAAGCTAGTTGGTAAGCGTACGGGAAATATTGAAATTGTTATGGGGCGAAGATTCCAATCCCATAGCTCGATGATACACTTCATCGTTGAGCAATGTGACCCAAGATTCGCGGTCAAGGACTGGAAGGTCGTTCATTCCGTGTCAACCGTTGGGGTTACATCTGGCCCCGTAGAGTTCGCTGATGCTGCGTATTCTACAACCACGCTTGCGGATCTCTTTCGTGTGGCAAATATCACAATTGCTGCAAAGCGTGATACAGTCAATTTGAACTTTTGCTTCTTCAACGCGAGGCCTCGACCTGAAAACGAGTCACCAATGCCGTTACGGGCCGTACGGGGTCGCAAGCGAGCGATTGATCGCCTGCCCTCCGATTTAGAGTCAGAAAGACTACCGCCGAACCCTGCCAAACGCAAAACTACACGTACGATTAAATCAGAGCCCGGATCGACTATTAAGGAGGAATCAAAGGCGCCGAAGCTATCCGTTATAGCGTTGAAGGAGGAAGCTCCAAGCCCTGTGAAGACTGAGGATCAGGTTGAGGTTCAGGCTGACGATAGCGGGGATTCGGCTACTAACGACACCGCATTGAGTGATCCTTTTGTGAGTGATACTGACCAGTCAGCTATCCACGTTGCTTCACCAGAGAGGAAGCTTCCTGTTCGCATTGGGAGGGGAAAGAAGAAGAATTGGGATTAGTTCGAGTGAAAATTGCATTTATTGTATTTAGTCGTATACTTGGGGGCTTTCCTCCTCAATCTCTTCCTCCTCAATACGTTCCAAAAGTAAAGCAGCATCAATATCGTGAGCCGCCAAATGATCCCGTACGCGGTCAAGGCCACCCGTAGGTGTCACTAATAGCCCCAGCGCTGGTACTTCCTTGTTCGCGATATATTGCTGTAGATGATGCCGTAGAAATAAATACGATGAGAGCTTTGGCCGTTGCGCTGGATCGTTTGGTTCATCCTGTTGGCCTTGTAGGATTCTTTCGCAAACTATTATCGTATCCTCCGGTAAGTAAGCGTCAAGGTCAATATCGTCCCTTGCGAAGATATTCTGAAGCGTAGATAATCGGTCTTGAGGGATGACTTCGGCGAAACTTTCAACCTGCCGCGCCTCGGGTTGGAAGTAGAGAGTCCATGGCTGCCCTGGAACGACATGTGGCCTGTTGCTCTGTTTGCGAATATAATGCGAATTCCACATAAGTACGAACTCGGCAAACTCCGCACGTAGAAGTGGCATAAAGATATAGAGCATCGCAATACGATCGGGTAAGGAGTCATTCGTAAAGTATCCGAGTTCCGTGATTTCAGAGAAGTACTCCTAAGCTCAAGTTAATATCAGATTAAACGGGGAGATAATGCCAGATACGTACCCGCCAGAACTTAGCCCTGCCTCTACTTAGCCTAAGCCACCAGCTCTCAATCTTCTCATTATGCGTGCTCTTGCCATAGATCCAACAGTCCTGAAAGCGCACATCTTGCGGATTACCATCACGTACGCGCACGCGCGATTTCGAAAGGTAATAATGTGCTCCAGCCATCAGGACTGTCTCTCCGCCACGATCTGAACGAACAAGGTTTGGCATGGTTTTCCGCTGTGAGAGAACGTGGAGATATTGCGCAACAACGCTTCGTGATGTACTAGAAGATATGCCCACGTAGAACCACGTAATGAACCGGGAGTAAGCATCAATGGAAGCATAAATCTCAAAGCCCCAGGCCTTCAGTTTATCATATGCATCGAGGGACCAGATAAAGTCAGGGCCTGGGGCAGTCCATCCAGTCCGGCGATACCGCATCGTATTCCACCGTTCTGTAATACTTCCAGGATAAAAGTCACGAAAGCATTCGTATAGCGCTCGGCGGCTTAAGACATGCTGGTGTTGACGGACATATACGTAGAGATATGTGCGCCCATAGCTCTCAAGCTTTGTGTTCTTTTCGGCCTCATCTGTAAAAAATCGGCGCAGTTCGGTAAGTCTCTCTGTGACCATCTCAGGGGTTTGGCGGCGCCAAAGGCCAAGCTCTCGCCGTATCCGAGAGAGCCCAGTCTTCGTGATGATAAAGCCTTCAGAATGTAGCTGCAGAAGCATAAAGTGGTCGTTTAAGACCATATGGAAGAAAAGCTCTTGCATACGCTCACGTAGTCGTTCAGAGTCTTGTGTGTGTTGGGTCAAAGAGGTGCCCCAGGCCTTGAGGTTGCGATACATCGTCATACGGCTAACTTCGATATGAAAATCGACCTTAAGACGCCGGATGATTTGCTGAACTGTGAGACCTTCGTCATTTTTCCACTGTTGAATCTGGAGGCGAAACGAAGATAAGTCAATGGAAGGGCGAACCATTTTGCGCCGCCTGTTTTCGTTGGTGGTCGTACGTAGCTAAACGGAGGACGAAGTTTTAAGTTTGGATTGCGCGATATAATTTTCCTAGCCGAGGGAGTTATCAAATAGCGCAATACGGGTGCATACGGAGCTTTACTTTGCCATAAATGGAACATCACAATTTAGAACGGTCACAAGCGAAAAAGAAAATCGAGCGGAAATTTCAGACCCCCGGTAAGAAAGTGGTATCGTACTTTGCCGTACGCCTCCGTACGCCGACGGAATCAGCCGTTCGCGAAAGTATTATTCGCGCCAAATCCTAAATCGAAATTTCCAGCTCAGAGAGCGAAGAAATGACAGCGGACTTTGGGGAAAAAAAGGTAGTTGGGGTTCGTACGTTTACGTATTGGGCAAAATACCTTAATCCGCCTTCGAAATGGTGTGTTTCTTTCTCTTCTTGCGGTCAGCAGCCTCCTTGAAGATCTGGGCAAGCCGCGCGCACGTCTTGCGGTCAATCCCTTCGAACGGGTCCGTATCATCGCTGTCGTCATCATCGGCCTCGCTGGCCTTGCGCTTCTTACCTGTACCGAATTAGTATCAAGCTTGGTTGCGTATTGTAGCGTACTCACTCGTAAAGGAGCAGGCGGCGCCGGATCGGTTCCAGTCGCAATTGGCGCAAGCCGGATTGGTTTCAGAAACCACGCAGCCGATGAGGGCCCCGTTGCGCTTCGTACACTTGAGGCAGCGCTCCGTATCCTCCCGTTCGTCACCGTACAGATGACGCAGCATAGCATCGCAGTTCTGTCTGCTCGCAAAGTTGAGAGTGTAGGGGGTATCCTCGAGCGATTTGTTGCTAGACTTGACGCGAACCCGAAGCTCGCGGACGGTCTAGTACGGGTTAGTACGTGATCAACCGAGCTAGTATAGAACCAAGTACCTTGGTGGAGTCGACAGCAGATTGTCCCTTGGTGGTGCTCCCCTTCAAAGCGTTGATCAAAGCCCAAACTGTAAGGTCCGGGTTCGATTCGGGCTGTTCGACCTTGTACGCGAAAGTACGGGTGTCGATACCCAGGATCTCCTTAGGGAGCAGCGAGGCTGCGCGGTCACCCAAATCCTCGGCGAGGGGGTCGGCATCATTCGGGCCCATAGTGGTGTTCTTGGGATCCTTCTTGGGAGGACGGGGGGGCCTCTTCTTTCCGCTGGCGCCGGCCATGATGTTGCGTATTGGGTCGTATTGCGTGAAAAGGCTTGCGAATGGGATCGAAAGAGGCCGGCGAGGTGAGGGAGGAGGTACGTACTCGCGGAAAAAAACGCGACGCAATATTATCCTACAAACGGGGCCGGACGGAGGGGGTGACCCCATCCTAAAAAACATCAATTTGGGGTTTTGGTACACTGCCCCTTATGGCCTTCCGTATTTCCGGGCTGTATCAGTCACGTGATGTAAATTTATTTCCCCCACTTTCTCCCCTTTCTCTTCCACACACCAAAATTACAGTGTAAGTCAGAGTGCACCACGAATAACAAGTGAATTTAACAGTTATCTACACATCATAACAACCCACAAGCTTGCGAGGCCCGGCTACAGCCAAATCATTCAAAAAAATACATCTCCGTAGTTTCCCCGAAAAGTTCGTAACTTTGAGCCCGGCCCGGCTGTTATTCCGGCTGCCAAAGGGGCTGCCAACGTAGCTCTGACTACGGCTGTGACTACTGCTGTGACTGCCGCTGTGACTGCCGCGTTGGCAGCCGTAGCTGCGTAGCCGGGATAACTTCCTCTACGGCGGAAGACCGCGGTGTTGACGATGCTGACGATGCTGACGCAGCAGCTGTTCTTCCTCCCCTGCCCCGTCTCCCTCTGGTTCCCCTGCCCCTACTATTTGTACTGCTTCGTAATCTCTGCGTCGACGGCCGGCGGGACTGCTGGCTGCTCTGTGTCTCAAGCTCGGTCTGCGAGTAGGTGCGGCGCAGGCTTGCGTTCGTTCGGCGGGTCGTATACGGGCTTTGACCCGGGGGGGGGGGGGTCACATGATATAGCATGTGACCCATACAGCCCGGATAGCAATATAGTACAGCCCGGATAGCAATACTCTTTATCAAAAGGTCACTTGGGGCCTCCCTGAATCGGGTCGCGTCCAAGCTATTCCTAATGGGTATTTTCCACAACTCCACTCGCGGTGCTAGTTCGCACCGGGCCAGCCACAGAGCCGCTGCGGGGCAGTTCCGTAGGTCAATCGCGTTTGCTCAACTTGGGGTTCCGCCCTCTAAACCCCCCTATTCCTTGCCCCAACACCACGTTATCGTCCCTGTCTTCATCCTCATCTCCAATGCTATGGCACGATCACCCAATCCAATCGATGAGCACCGCGACTATGTCAGTTTGCTGTACCTCAATGGCGTCTCGCGAAGCCAGATCCAGTATAAGCTTCGGAAGCATCACCATATCGCTGTTAACCTCAGCACAATCTCCCGTCGGATAGCCAGCTGGGGACTTCCACGTCAACAATCACGCACCATTGAGACACCAGAGCTTATAGAGGCTATCCGCGACCTGATCCCCCGCATTGGGCTTAGCGAAAGGCAGACCTTGAGTGTCCTGCAGAGGCAAGGCTGGCCCATCACCAAAAGAGGACTCAAACGTATCAGACTCCACCCGCACCGCCGCTGGATACGTTGTATCAATAGCGATGAAGAACGGCTTGCTTTGCTGAAGAAGACGGAACAGGTTATTGTTGAGATGACGCAAAGGTCTAATGCCATTGCAGGATATGGAAGACGTTTTCTGCAGCCCTATCTGCGCCAGCAACAGCAACTCTGGGTACCAAGAGATCCCCTCTTTGAGATGTATAAAATCATGTTCCCGAGCGAGGTTGAGATGCGCAAACGGATGATGCGGAGGAAGAAGGGACAGTTTCTGGTCCCCGGACCAAACTACCAGTGGTGTATTGACGGTCACGACAAGCTGAAGGCGTATGGCTTCCAGATATACGCTGCGATCGATGCCTACTCACGCAACATTATCTGGTTCTATGTCGGGCCTTCTGCTTCGACCGCCTTGAGCGTGTTGAAACAGTATCTGGCTGCGTGCGACGCCTACGGCTTCCGCCCGTGGTATCTGCAGGCAGATAGGGGTAGCGAAACGCCCTTGGTCGCGGCAGCCCATTGGAACTTCGCTTTGGCCGCTGGCGGATGCGTGGAATGGAATGGACAGGTCTTTCAACAGGGCAAGCGATTGAAGGATTCCTACAAGGCAGCACCGAGCACGAAGAACGTCAGGATTGAGAGTTGGTGGGAGCGTATGTTGCATCTAGTGGATGGAAATGATCATGTGTGCGAGAAGCTCTTGATATTCTTCCTATCTAAAAGAGGGTCTTTGGGTCAGTCTTATAGATGAAGAGACTGATGATGACCTCGGATGACCTCGGACAGCCGAGAGGCTCCGGATCCTTCGGAGTCTTTGGCTTCAACTAGCTATTGATAAAATCAAGGAAAAGCTAGGCCTAGGACTAGCTAGATGATGAGGCCGGTGACGAGGCAAGTGGCGATGGACGCCTATGATGACAGAAGGAAAGCTTCACTTCCGTCACAACCGCAGAAATCCGATATCCCGATATATGTGACAGCGTATGCTTCACGTCTCTTCCCGGCAGTGGGTAGACTACTTTGGAGAGCTTGCTAGGGATGGGGACTTTGACGGCGATATGCTTGAGGACCAGATTGCTGTCTACGCTGTCTTCGAAGATGTACTGCGTCAAGAGCTCTTCGATTTCGTGGAGGCGTGGAATCTACACAAAATACGCCTCCAGAAGAACCGGCCTCATGTTGTCCATGGCCAACCCTGGATGAATTACCATTACCCTGATCCAAGCAAGGCTTGCAATTGGGGAATCTCCATCGATCGCACAGTTCTAGGTGAGTTGGTACGGCCATTGGCTAACATCGATATCAGTACATGTCTTGAGCCGGAGACAAAGGACTGGTGCCGCGAAGTTCTTAGGGAAATGGGTTACAATAAAGTGGTTCTTGGCAATTACCAGGCGCCTGACAAGTTGCGCCCATTTAAGCGCTTCTACCTTGGCCTTCGAGACAGGATCATTCGGCACATCGAAAGTGGTCAACAGCCTCTGCTAGCCTACCGTAGAGCCCCAACTGGAGGAGTTGCCGAATACGTAAGATGCTATATCTGTCTGCGCATTAAAATATCTAACTATATATAGGAAGCATTACTTGCACGAGCAAATCAAGCCCAGCAAGACGAACTTGCAGATATGGAACCGGCAGAACAGCCGCTTATTGAACTTGGCGTTGAAGACGAAGATGGAAATGACATTGAGGGAATAAGTAATGACGAGGGGGAGGATGGCATGTCTGATGGGGAGCCCGAATAGTCAATCCTTCCCTTTTCTAGGTCGAGAGGCAAAGGTCATGGGGATCTTTGTGCCTCTAAAACGTGTAGAGCGGGCTGGGGGGGATCCTTCGACGGCATTATCCTCAAATTGTTGTGTTCGAGCTCGTTCGATAGATTCCGGGATGACTGCCGACTCCGGGTTTATCTGCTGAGATCAGTATTTTGCTGGGTGAAATTTTGGCCGGGTTTCTTACGAACTCTGTTAAAACGCTTGCCTCGTTGCCACGATCGATCTCGTACTCTTTGCCTGCCTCACGCTCATCTCCTTCCTCGTCGGAGGCACTGTCAAATACTGGACCGTCGACGGGATCCTCAAAATCGCTCAGATCTGTTGTATCCCTCTTCACAACGATATTGTCGACGATTTTGCTACCCTCATCAAACGCCAGATTCGGGTAGGAGGAAGCTGGAACTGTGTTTTCCTGCTTGACTTGTCTCTCATTTTTCGCACCCTTCTCTTTCTTGACCTGTGTCTCTTGCTTGATGCGCTTCTTTAGCTCGGGAGCTGGGCTCGAGTCTTCCCGTTTGACCTTCCGTTTCTTGTCTTTTCTGACAGGTGTTGAGTATTCGTCTGGCCTTAGCGTGGTGATTGGCTCCTGCTTGTCAACCACGTCGGCTGATGTCAGGACGACAAGCACCTTTAACTGCCCTGCTTGGTTGTTCGAAAAGTGTCCAGAAGCGAGCATGCTCGACGGCGTTATGTACTTATCAATGTTGGGAACGGTGACGATTTTCTTGCCAGAAAAGGACGAAGCGTAAGAAAGACTCCAAAGCTCTTTGTTGGTTGGATCGATGGTGCTTGGGAGTGGGCGAAGGTGGTCAAATAAGATCTGAGTGAATGAAGGCCAGGTAAGGAGATCCGCCGAGCTAAACTTGATCACCGTATCCTTTAGAGGTAGCACCGTCTCTGGGATCTCTATCGCAAGGCCGTTGAAGTACCTGGTCTCCAAGCTCACGAGCAGAAGACTGATGTGGACCCATTGGTAGCCAGTGCGCTGCCTCGTAGGCTTTCTGTTGCTGCTTTTAGTGTTCTGAATGGCCTGACTAGCCGCTGATGCGATCGCCATGAATTGCGGATAGGGAGTACCGCTTGATGGCTTGGAGGGATACAGGCGTGCCCGTGTACTCGTAGTCTTTCCATTGGGGACAGACACTGCGTCTGGGATCAGTTGCGCGTACCCAATGCCAGAAGACGATACTAGCTTGGGTCTGTCACGCATAAGCTGACTTGCTGGACTGACTGGGTGTGGCGGAGAATCTTCCACCTCAACCACCTCATCATATGGGCCAGGAAGGGCTGGGGTTTTGGACCTGGCCCGGCGTTGGGATTGAAAGGGGTTAGATAAGCCACAACAGCCACAATAGTTTTCCCCAGCGTAGATAGTGGTGAAGAGATCATGGTGCTTCTTCCCAGAAGACATGCTCAGGGGGAATGTCCGGGTCGGCCATTCTGCTGGAAGAGAGACCCTGAAGCTGGAAGAAATGAAACAGGGGAAAGATTTGGATTGAAATTGAGAGGGATTTCTAATGTTCACAAAACATCATAATGTTGCCCATTGCTACGACGGATGATGAGCACTAGGCCAGCTTGAGTATGGGATTGCCGCGCTAGTCCGCTGCTTATCAGCAGCGAATCAGCTACTGCGTGCTTCGTAATCCTGCTCAGACGCGGATCATATACACCTGCAGTGAGAATCTTTCTCATGAGAAACTGATAATGCTATAATAAATCTTTTAGATCTATGCTCTACAGGTTTGGGCTTTAATCTTTGATTCATAGATGAATGCGGTTTTCTAGTCTCAGTGCACTTATATATATGCATTCTCAAATCCAGCCTCGCTTGAAGGTTGAAGTAGGCAAGCAGCGCTCAGTTAATCAGTCCGTCTGCATGCCTCAGACTGGACTATTGCGAGCGCTGCGGGCAAGTACATGTCCTCAGGCACTATTGCTATCTTTGGCTTTTAAACACATTTATTTTAATATCGGTTCACTTAGGATCTCTTGGAAAAGTTGGGTACCCTAGACCGTGTGCGTTGATTAGGGGGACGCCGGAGCATCCCGCGGACCCGCAGCTGGTCCGCAACTCAAGTCTAGTTACTTATGCCCAGGTATCTGCATAAGTCATGTGTGGGGACACCTACATTTGAACAGGACGATGATTGGCTGCATAAAATGGGCTGGGAGTTTTGCAACAGTGCCCCCTATCGGCCTCCGTACTGTACGATCGCCCTTGAGATAGGCCTCCGTACATTGCGGACCGACGGAGGATTTCTTGAAATCTCTATATCTCTATATCTTCTTACTTCAAAGAGTTGTGCTGTGGTGGACCACCCTGCATCATGAGTGCCCTGGCGAGTGCGGGGACCGTGGTGGGGCCGCGGGGTCCCATGTCGACGCCAACAGGGCGCCGTGTCATGAAACGCAAAATTGACGACCAAGGGAAGGAATCGAACAAAAGCAGTCGATATGCAACAAGAACGACGACGAACGCGAAAACAATTGAAGTGGAATGCGCGACCGACATAAGAAATGGAAACAGCAGCGACAGCACCGACGAGGGAGGAGCGACGCTCCAGAGTGCGTTGGAGTTGTTGGGCCAGCACCGCGCTGAGTTCCAAGGGATGAAGGAGGCGATCAAGGAGCAGAGCGAAACCATCCGTAACCAGCAAGAGACCATCCGAGAGTTGAGGGAAGCCGTCGAAGGCCAGCTGAATTGTATACGAGATTTGAGCCAACGATTTGAGGACACCAAGCAGCAGATGGGCCATGACCTGAAGCGAGCACACGAGCTGCTTGAAGCTATCGCAGGGCGCGCTCCGGCTACCCCGCCAGTCTCTTTCGCTGACGTCACGCGTTCATCACCCTCATCCGAGCCTAGCAATGTGAGGACGAACGTCTCTAACAACACCTTGGCATCGTCTTTGGCAAATGAGCTCTATTGCACGATTGATACGTCGCGGGTCGAAGAAGGGAACAGAGACTGTGCACAGGTGGGACCAATCCGGAAAGCCATCGAAAGTGAGATGAGGGCGAAGGATGGCCAGGCGGCCTGGAGATGCGCGGCAGTTGTAAGGGATGCCCGGAGCGCAGAGCGAGTCAAGGTCATCTGCAGAGATGAAAACGAATTGAAGCAGGTCAAAGAAGCCGCGCAGAAGACGGCGGTTGCGGGAGTGAGGGTGATGAGAAACCAGCTCTACCCGGTGAAGGTGGACAACGCCAACCGAACCGCAGTGCTAGACGCAGAAGGGAACGTCCTACCTGGGGCGGCTGAAGCGCTCGGCGCCGAGAATAATGTCAATATTGCCAAAATCTCATGGCTAAGCAAAAAGGAATCGGGAAAAGCGTACGGGTCGATGGTGGTGTACGTCACGAAGGGGAAGGACGCGATGCGGCTCGTGGACGGACACTACTTTGACCTAGCCGGGGAATCAGCGTGCACAAACGTCTTTGAACCACGCAAGGGACCAGTACAGTGCTACAACTGCCAAGAGATTGGTCATAAGTCGTTCCGGTGCAAGAACCCTCAGATTTGCGGAAGATGCGCGGGACCGGGGCATCATCACAAGGAGTGCCAGGCGGTGGAACCGAAGTGCGTGCTGTGCGGCGGACCACACGAATCGTTCAGCCGGAACTGCCGTGTGCGGAACGCACGCAGCGATGTGTAAGACCTTCCGCATCCTACAGCTCAATGTACGAAAGCGAGAACCGGTACAACAAAGTTTGATGAACGACGCAGACCTCAAGGACTACGGAGTGCTGGCGGTCTCTGAACCGTACGCAAAAATGATCGAAGGCAAGGTGGTAACGAGCCCTGCGGGGCACAGCAACTGGACGAGGATGATACCGACGCACACGCACAATGCACCCTGGCCGATCCGAAGTATGCTCTGGGTACGAAGCGACATCGAGGCGGAGCAGGTGCCGATACCATCAGCAGATCTCACGGCAGCGGTTCTTCGACTGCCACAGAGAGACATCCTGATGGTGTCAGTGTATGTGGAAGGAAAGAACACAGAGGCGCTGACATCTACAGTTCTAGTACTGCATGGCTTGATCCAGCGATTCCGTAATGGCACCGGTACGCGTACGGACGTGGTGCTGGCTGGAGACTTCAATCGCCATGACCTACTCTGGACCGGAGATGAGGTATCAGCCAGAAGACAAGGCGAAGCCGAGCCAATCATCGACTTGATGAACGAGCACGGCCTCTGCAGCCTCCTTCCGAGGGGCACGAAGACGTGGCAAGGCCCGGACAAAGAGAGCACCATCGACTTGGTGCTCGCAACGTCGGAACTGGCAGACGAGATGGTGACGTGCGCCCTACATCCGACCGAACACGGGTCAGACCACAGAGCGATCCAGACGATATTTGACATCGCGATGCCCGAGAGGATCACGACACAAAGATTGCTGTTCAAGAATGCTCCTTGGACTCTTATAAGAGCCAGAGCGGAAGATAAACTCCGGCCACTCCCCTGGGCGGTAGACGTGCAGACGCAGACGGACCAGCTGATGCGAGTCGTCCTAGAGGCAATCCACGAGCTGACGCCTCGAGCACAACCTCCACCGTATGCGAAACGCTGGTGGACAAAGGACCTAACACAACTGCGGCGGGCATACACGTTCTGGCGGAACCAAGCGAGGGCGCAACGGCGAGCAGGTCAAGCGAGACCAGACCTGGAACGACGAGCCAAGGAAGCAGCCAAAGAGTATCACGACGCCATACGGAGCCAGAAGAAAGCACATTGGGACGACTTCCTGGCCGAAGACGTCAACATCTGGAAAGCGGCTAAGTATCTCGAACCTAGCAAGGACACCATGGGCGACAAAGTGCCACCCTTGAAGAGAGGAAATGGATCTATGACAAAGGACAAAGCAGAACAAGCCGAGGAGCTTCTCAGCACGTTCTTCCCTCCCTTGCCAGTGAGAATCGAAGATGAAGGAGTGCGACCACAGCGGAAAGCCGTGCCCATGCCGGGCCTGACCCTGGAAGAAATCGAAGAAAAGGTCATGGCAGCAAAACCATGGAAAGCACCCGGCGAAGATGGTCTCCCGGCGATGGTGTGGAGACAACTCTGGCCGGTGGTAAAGTACCGGGTGTTGGCTCTCTTTGATGTGTCGCTCAGAGACGGCATAGTGCCTCGCCAATGGAGAAGTGCGAAAATCATCCCGCTGAAGAAGCCGGACAAGGGAGACTACACGGTAGCGAAGGCGTGGCGACCGATATCGCTTTTGTCGACACTTGGTAAAATAATGGAAGCGGTCGTCGCTGAGCGCATCTCCTACGCGGTAGAGGCTTACGGGCTCCTACCCGCAAACCACTTCGGAGCTAGGAAGCGACGGTCGGCCGAGCAAGCGCTCCTGCTCCTGCAGGAACAAATTTACAAGGCATGGAGAGCTCGCAAAGTGCTCAGCCTGATCAGTTTCGATGTTAAAGGGGCCTACAACGGAGTGTGCAAAGAGCGACTACTCGAGAGGATGAAGGCGAGAGGGATACCAGACGGACTGGTCAGGTGGGTGGACGCCTTCTGCTCCGGGCGAACAGCCTCGATGGTGGTGAACGGGCACACGTCTGAGCAGCGAGAGTTACCCCAAGCAGGTCTCCCTCAGGGATCGCCGCTGTCACCGGTCTCGTTCCTCTTCTTCAACGCAGATTTAGTGCAGAGAAGGATTAAGGCGGAAGGAGGCTCAATTGCATTCGTGGACGATTACTCGGCCTGGGTGACCGGCCCAACCGCGGAGGCGAACCGGGCAGGCATTCAGTCGATCGTTAACCAAGCACTCGAGTGGGAGAGACGCAGCGGTGCAACATTTGAAGCGGACAAGACGACAGTCATCCACTTCACGCGAGTCGCCGTGCGCAACAGTGACAGGTCGTTTTGGATCAAAGAGAACGAGGTCAAACCTAAAAACAGTGCAAAAATTCTGGGAGTGGTCATGGACGTAGGCCTGCGATACCAGGAGCACATGGCTAGAGCCGCCGCCAAGGGACTCACCGCCGCCATGTGTCTGAGAAGGTTGAAAATGCTGTCTCCGAGGGTGGCGAGACAGTTATTCGCAGCGACGGTCGCGCCGGCGATGGACTATGCCTCCAACGTCTGGACGCACGCTCGCCGCGCAAGAGAAGCTGCCTGGCTGAACAAAGCGCAATTGGTGGGAGCGCAGGCAATTACAGGAGCGTTCCGCACTGTCGCAACGGCGGTGGCCGAGGCCGAAGCCAGTATCCAGACGGTAGAGGAACGGCACAGACAGGCCGCAACAAGATTCTGCATCAACCTTCGGACCCTTCCAAAGACACACCCGCTGGCAGCTTTGAAGAACAAGGCAAGCAAGCGATTTATATCACCAATGCAGAAGATTCTCTCGGCGGTGGGAAGCGTCCATACGGAGCGGATGGAGGTTATCCATGAGTATGCGTTGCCGCCATGGACCAGTCGCATCCCAGTGGTGGTCGAGGACGACCTAGCGAAGGCAGCCAAGGCACCAAACGACGTTGAGGGCATCATCATAGCAACGTCTAGCTCGAAGAAGGGCGGAATAGTAGGGATGGGAGGCGTCGCGCGCAACGCGACTCGCAACAGCGCAGGCGAGGTGGTTGCCAGCTATTCCGTCACTCTCGGGCCCGGAGACGAGCAGAATCCGTACACAGCGGAACTAGCAGCAATAGCGATGGCGCTGGAGTGCACGCCGCCCAGGCTTCCTTTTCGGGACGTAACGGTCATGACGAGCAACCGCTCGGCCGTGGAAGTGATCAGGAGGCCTCGGCAGCAATCCGGTCAATGCACTATCCGTCAGATATACGACCGCACCAAGTGCCTTCGGAAAAGAGGCTGTTCTGTTAGAGTCATGTAGGTGCCGGCTAAGGCCGAAGGTTTTGCATTGGGACCGATGGCCAAGGCAGCAGCGCAGAGAGCTACCAAAGCAGAGTGCATGGTAGAGACACCGTCGTACCAAGCAAGGTCCACAACACTTCGACTGGCGCTCCTCCAACAACGGCAGTGTGGGCGACTTCCGGAAGGGGTTGGACAGTACTCAAAGCGCATCGACAAGGGGCTGCCGGGCAAGCACACCCGTGCACTATACGACTCGCTAAAAAGAAAAGAATCGGACGTGATAGCTCAGCTTCGGACCGGGATGATGCGACTGAACAGTTATCTTCACAGGATAGGGGCAGCGGAATCGGACATATGCGAGTGTGGACAAGCAGCAGAGACGATTGAGCACTTCCTCTTCCGATGCAAAAAGTGGACAATGCAACGGGAAGTCATGTTTAAATGCTCACGAACAAAGATTGGGAATTTGTCGTTCTTCTTGGGAGGAAAAGCTGCGTCGGACGACAAAAAATGGAAGCCAAACATGCAGGCCGTGCGTGCGACAATCAAATTTGCTATCGCGACAAACAGGCTGGATGCGGACCAGCGGCATCGGCAAACTAACCTCTAGCGTGCGACTATACTAACAAAAAGCAGCCTCGATTTTGGCAGACCGTGCTTCAGCTGCTGAGGATAGGATGCTGAACACTTGCAGAATTTGGCCTTCAAGCAGGCCTGTCATGGAACAAGCAGCGACTAGGTTGAGCAGCAAGCGATGAGACGACGATCCGTGGGGCTTGGGGTGTCAGGTACCAAATGTACTGAAATGTGAACTAGATTGTGTCAAGGCCCTATAGGGACTTCCCTCCGGGCGAAATAAAATCCATCCATCCGTACTGGCCCGTGACACTAACGGGGGGCGGTGCGAGGTGCGCTGCTGGCTGTCTTGCGGCCGTATACCCTCTGCCAGTCCCGCTACATCCGGCCGCATGCCGCTCCGAAGATCATTCATCAGGTTCTTGCAGGCTCCCCAGGAAGTGACGATGTAGATGGCAATGTTCCAGAAGCCTTGGAGGGGAAGAATGAAGGCGCTTATGTACTCTAGTGGCGCGTAGGTGCTCCCATAGTGGACGAACGAGTACACTCGGTTAGTGCTGGACGGGAGCCATGTGATGAGAAGTGCAGTGAAGAAAAGAATGGTGTGCTTCGTGTATCCCCAGGCTGCATTGTTCACGTCGTAGTTTTGGGCATTTACAATCACCAGATTCGAATTGGTTAATGGAGAGGCGCGCCATATACGGGGCCGATTACCGGGATTTTCTGAGGGGGTGTGATGGGATAACTTGCAGGTTTAGCGATAGACTAGTCCTGTCTAAATCTCAACACGGCGTACCGAGCTATGAATCCCCAGTGTGGGCAGACATCCAGAGTAAGATCCCCGACATCTTGAGATCCCTCATATAACACGAGATACCTGGTCCTAGCCTGATGATAGTGCGAGAAAGTGTGTAATATCCTATACCTCGTAGGAATGAAAAGAGATCTCTAATGCGATCATCAAGATCGTACAGCTCCGCCAGTGTAGTATTGAGGACTTCACCAAGGCTTAGAGGTTCCATCGTAATATAGGAATTTCCCGGTGTCCTTATTTTTCAACGTCGACAACGTCCGTAGCACATTGCTCGCACTGTCCGCCACTTCCATTTTTGCTGCTGGGCCTCCCATCTGGGTCTTTACATGCCCAGGGGCAACGCATACCACAATCGCCTTGCCCTTGAGCTCGGCGGCTTGATGCACTGTCAGCATATTCAGCGCCGCCTTGCTGATGCTATAAGCAGGATACTCAGCGTTAACCCGGCCGTCAGAAATCTGAGTCATGCTCCCAACCCCAGAACTGATGTTGGCAACAACCGCCCCCGGCGCGAGGAGTGGCGCCAAGGCCTGGAGAAGCAGAGCCGGGCCAATGACGTTTGTCGCGAAATGGGCATTCATGCTACCAATAGTCAAGGATAGGGCGGCCTCGGTGCGAGCAACGGGAAGAAGTATCGCGGCATTCTGAATCAAGACATCAACCTTGAGACCCTGCGGAAGACGTGACGTGAGAGTGCCCAGGGACTCCGGTGAGGCAAGGTTGCCTTCAACAATGTGGACTTGAGCCCTTGCATCGGAGGCAGCAAGAAGGTTGTTCAGGTCTGTTAGGTCGGCAGTGATGTCTCGAACGACGGCCACAATAGTGTTCTGAAGCGAAGTCGAGAGCTGACGGATGTACTCCAGGCCGATGCCGGCACGAGCACCTGTGATAACGTAGGTGGGCATGTTGTTGATTGGAAGAACTATCGGTTGCTTGGATGGAGAAGGGCTCAAGAAGAATAGACTTGAGTGAGGAGACTCGAATGGATATTTGTTCAGAGAAGGCCGTCGTTTCTCGACCCTGACACGGCCTTTTTATACCTATCTTGAGGCTTAACATTTCCCCGAGCTGACATTTATCAAATATGAAATCGAATTCTTTAGAAGCTTCAGAACTCCTGAGAGTTAGCTGCTGTTCGGCCTCCACCGTTAAACTTCTCATTTCGGACATCTCTACAGGTAATCGAAGCTGGCTGGGGTGTTGCTTATTGGGCACCGGGTCTATGCCGGCAGGTCTTCGGGCTGTGGTGTTTGTATTATTGGTTGACCGGAAATTCGGGCATTAACTCCGTGAGGCGCATGTGCAAGACCAAGTCTAAATCGGAGGTCCAACGCCGCTCGATCCCACCTACTCTTCTTCCGCCCCACCAGGTGCGGTTCCCCTGTGCAAGATGACTGGTCGGAGTCATGTTATCCGCTCTTCCTTTATGACTCATATGATTGCTCGTGCGGGGAAAGAGGATCGATAACAATCAGGGTAAGCATGTATCATTCAGATTCCCATGCCTACGAAGCGACTCTTGTAGGTACGTTGTCCATTTTGGTCTGAACTCCTGCTTGTCGAGGAGCTAAGTGAAACCCGCACTCTTTCTCAGAGTACTCTTCACGGATCCGAATTCGAGTGCACTGCCGATCTTGCTCCTTTATCCAATTTTCACGTTACAGTAGCTTAAAATAATATAATAAATTTTACTTAATGTCGTTGGCCCATTTTCGTCTTTAACTTCGTTCCTCAAGGCTCCCCTGGGCAAACTGCGTGCAGTTTGCGTCTCCTGTTCCCATGCAGCCAAAGCAACCCGTGCACGTTGGAGTGCCCCGCGCTCATTGGTCTCCACGGCACCGAAGTACTGGCTGATGCGCCCAAATACCGACTCCTTTTCCCACTTTCACATAGTGTTCGAAGAACAACGTCATCTCCTGGTGTGAAAATATGGCCGAACTCATAGGATCCGATATGGCCAGCCGTGTGCGCTTATACGCCATGTCAAGACTTCGCAGGAAGGCCTCGGCTTCTTCAGGGTCACGGGTGCGGTATGCTGCCAGCCGTAGCTTGATCGGGTTCGTGATATCGTTCGGGTTCAGCGTGAACCAATCGCCGGCACACCGTGCTGAATTATTAACGATTTGATCTTTCGCCGCATGCTCAAGCGAAGTTCTCTGGACATTGGCTGCCGAAAGCCGTACAGGGAAAGGCTCCTCAGGAGCTCCTTCACGCCGTCATCGGTCGTCTTGCCTGAGCTCTCAAGTTCGATCTTAGCTGCCTCCAACCTCTCTGCACTCAGCGAGCGCACCATACGCTCTACTTTTCGAAAGCTCTTCCTCGTCACGCTCAACATACTCACACGACGGTTCCTCGACCTCACTCCCATATTGAACACAAGAAAAGCGAAAATGTGATGGGTGGCAAACCGGCCGCCATGACGTCGCAGCACTACACCAGCCCATGTCCGGAGGCTCATGTTCCGAGACGAACAGAGGTCACTTGCCGCCCCCTCTAATCCACCACCATCGACATTTGCGTCCCTAGCGATGCCTGAGATGGCCTCTTCGATCAATCGAGGACCACCAACGCCGAAAGGAAACAGTGTGGGGAACGTCTTTGCGAAGAACGAAGCATCAAAAGAGTCGGCAAATTCATCGCCCCGACAAACATGGATGTAAGGCTCAACGGCTTCTCTTCGCCCTACCCACGGTCTCGGCCCCGCTTGATCTCCAGGTGAATCTCCTCCCACGGCATCGCAGACGAATTGCAGCTTCTCCGCGTCTGCCACATCTGGCGGGCCATCAAGCGCAAACATGTCGGATGAAGTAACCTCGTTGATCGGATTCGTAGAGTAGTCGGGCGCCACCTCACTTCCGCCCTCTTCTCCATCTGCTTCATTCTGACCCGGCTCTCGAGACGGTCCACCTGGCACATCTTCCCCTTGATTGAGCGCTGCTAAGACTTCCCCGATCTCTATAGATCCGTCATCATCTATCCCACGCTCCGTGGGCGGAACGACCTGGGCCGTCCGCGTCTTTCCCATGCCGACGGTTCGTTTCGCTCCATGTGCTCGTATACCTGCGAGGGCACCCCATGGAGAGGACCGCCCCAGCTATCCATCTCGGCCACATCGATCTCTATGTCCGCATAATGAGGATTATTCTTCTTCAGCCAGACTAAAGCCCCTTCAACGACTCGGCGCCGCACAGACAAGAGTGCCGATAGGTCACTTGGTGCCGGTTTCTCTGTACCCTGCCACGACACGTGGATTTCCTCCATGACTGTCACGAGTGGATGAGGCAAGACCTTCGTGACCAGCTCTTGCACATTGTTCGGAAATACCGTAATGTGCCCCTTGACATGCCTCGGATACCTCACGCCCTGTCTTTTCCCGTCTGGGATACTGTACCTCGTGATGAACCCGTAGCGTGAGTTCAATGCGATCAGCTTCTCCTCGACCGGGGTCAGACCCTTGAGCTCGTCGGGAAACATGTGCTCGCATCCGAGGCGGCAGTGCAGCTGGGCAGCCGGCGACAAGCTGCTCCGCTTCAGGTGACGTACACATTCTCCACAGCCCGAGATATTACTCCCCATGGGAAAGCATGTCCGGCATGAAAGTGGTGAGCCGTCTCGCTTTTCGAGAAGACTCGACACCCACTCATCCCATATTACTTCTTTCAACTCATCCTTCGTACACTTTCGATAACAGATCATGCAGGTACATATCGGCAACGTGCCCGGATCACGGAACGCCTCGTAGAACTCCTGCACGGTCGACATCTTCCGCTCCAGCGGAATAGGCCTACACCACTCCTGACTGTTGGACAGTCGCTCTTTTTCGTTGAAGTCCTCCTCCAACCAACGCAGGACACTGGCTAGCGCCTGCTCGGCTCCCACTTCTCTTGTCTGACGTCGCACCTCGGTTCGAACACGCTTTCGTGGCGGCTGACCTTTACTAGGACGATGACTCCTGAGTCGCTGCCGTTTATCCGTTATGTTCGCATTTCCACGGGAAGGATACTGGGTCGGTTCCCCCTGCCGTGAACCATCAAGACCATCCGCCGTGATGCCAGCCCGTGGCTCAGCATCCGCCGACTCCTTAGGCCGGATGGGTTGAAACGTAAACGTTGCATTCATCAGTCTTTCGTGCCTCGACGGACGTTTCTGCTTTTTCGCCCGTGCCTTATACCTCCGCTTCCCGACCCGACACGCGACATCCACAACTCCTGCTGATGTGCGGCTCTGCAGAACGCCCAGCACTTCATTCTGCTGCTCATACTCACGCTTATCCAGCCGACCAAAACATCCAACAAGATCAGCAGCAAGTTCTTCCGGCCGTGGGATCAGCTCTCCGGAGTCTCCCTCTCGATTTCCCTCTTTAGGAAGAATGGGCCGAGTGCGCTGAAGGAAGGGACGTATATCCGCTGAAACCAGAGGCCACGAAGAGCACTTCCGTCCTCCGCACCGCCGCTCCGCAGAGGTCGCATTGGCAAGAACTTGCAGAGGACCTCCGGGGGTAATGATTTCCGCGGCCTGGTTCCGCTCCTTCGGAACTTCGGGGCCTTTCGGGGCTTCCGAGGAAGGACCCCTCTTAGCGAATGCCTCTCTCTCCAGCTGCACCTTGTCCATGACACAATCGACTCTAGACGCCCAGGAACACGATAAATCCAGAAGGTATGCTGTGGATTGATTAGACTCGTGAGACTCACTCCTAGCGAAAATGCGCCGTGTTCCTTGGTCCTCGAGCTTGCCGCCGTTGCCATCCATTGAACCTTTGTTTAACAATGTCGAGAAATTTCCTATATGACTACCCATCTCCTCAAACACCAAAGCCTCCTCTCCGGCATTTCCATCTCCATTCCTCATATCTTCTGCATCTAACTCGGCATCTGCATTCCTTACCCCGCTCCTCTAGCCTCACAGACCTCTCTCTCCTTCCGATCAATCAGCTTTTCCAAATCCGTCCAACGCTGAGAAACCCCTGATGCAACCGTACCCACACCCAACTATCCAGCCTGTAATTCCTAAATCAAATAAGTAGGGATAACCCTGCACAACTCGCACCTTTAAATTCGTATTCTCAGTATTCTCGTAACCAGTTTCCTCTTACTGGTGGCAGCAGCTGACCATCGCTTTGTGAGCTCATTCCAACATCAGACTGCATGAATTCTGCCCGCATATCTTTTCACCGTAGCCGCGCTTTCTGGACTGCCTCGGCTGTTTCGCAGGACGATCTCGATGGGCCGCGAGCGGACACCACGACAACCACCTCTTCCGTCCGACCATCACCGCCGACCACTCGTCTAGATGTATGTACACTCGATTCAATCGCGGCTTTGCCATTGGATTCCTCAAACCGACCGCACTGCACCCGTCACCCTCCAAGGAAATATCTAGAAGTTGACTAAGAATATAACTATTCGAAG